>JAODXR010000024.1:41359882-41371810 GCA_028877395.1 Cathorops festae
TTGGGTCGTTTCCAGTGAATCGAAACGACACCGTGTTTACGGAGATTTTTTTCAAAACGACAGCGTATTGGGTGAGGTCGCGTACTCGTGTAGACGGGGCCTGTGTTTTCCCTGAAAATTTGCAGCATCCATGAAAGAACTATATTGCTAACTGAAAGCATGAATTATGCAGACCTAGAGCTTTTATTTACAAATATTATTTGAATAATTCATTTACATATTGTATGAAACATGCTACACTGACTTCCAGTCCACTGCCCTTGGGTTTCAATTAAGCGAGTCTTGAATAAACATGCTTTCTGTTCTTTTGTCAGTTCAGGAAAATGTATAGAGAGCCTGTGGTAATCAAACATACGCTGCAGATGCGGAGAGAGATAAGGTTGAAAACACATAGAGCCCACCCTCCCTCCACATACACATACACACTTTTCTTTTATGTGCATACTACTCTTCCATATCTAGTCATTTACACCAGAGTGTATACTACTGCCTACTCCAGATAGCACTATGGTGAATAGGCACATTGCTCGGGCATTATTAATGTTTTATATCATTCTGTCAATGTTGCTGGTCTTAGACTCACAACTGTATGAGATGTTTCACTGGAGGAGGCTTTGAGAGAGAGAGAGAGAGAGAGAGAGAGAGAGAGAGAAGGAAAGACAATAGGGAGCACAAGAAGAAATCTGGATGAAGAACACAATTGAAATGCTTCCCCATGAAATGGTTTGATTTGATTCTGTATGTTGATGTATTTCCTTTTGAAACAAGAAGTCGGTGTGACAGTTTGGTGAAGTGTTTGATTTTCACAACAGACAATAGCATTTGAGATATGCCACACCCTGCCTAAGTTTAACAATCTTAAATATGGAACAGCGAAGTGACGTTCCATGTCCCAACAGCTAGCCGCTGTGTCCAGGGATCAGGTCGTCGAGGCCCCTGCCTTCGACTGCCGCCCAATCCACATTGCACCGGCCCCCTATGGCTACCTCTGTGGGTGGTGAACCCACAGGAGGTCGGGCCCACGTCACCGTTTCGGGCTGAGCCCGGCCGGGCCCCGTGGGCAAAGGCCCGGCCACCAAGCGCTCGCATACGAGCCCCAACCCCAGGCCTGGCTCCAGGGTGGGGCCCCGGCTGCGCCATACTGGGCGACGTCACGTTCCTTGATTTTATAATATCCACAGAATTACAATTAAGTTGGTCAGTAAAACTATTTAAAATATTTTCTTTTTACTTTTGTCAGTTAAATAAAGGTTCATGTAAAATAAAAAATCATAGATTTTAGTTTTTATTGCATTTTGGAAAATATCCCAAATTTTCTGGAAATGGAGTTAGTAGTTTTGATTTGTAATAGTCCTTGTGCTTTGTCAGTAAAAGAAGCTCCATAGCATTAAATGTGGCTTTAAGTGGATGGAACATACAAAGTGTATTTCTTTCATAAATACACAATTGTAATTTTTAGAAAATTGCTGTAGTATGAAAGGAATAAAACAATTTACTTTGTTCTATTATTGGAAAACAATATCCTAACTTTTCTGGAAATGGAGTTTGTATGTTCATACAGAATATTAATCAAAACCTCAATATACTGTATATGTCATATTAAAACAGAATGTATCTAAATGTATATGTTTTAAAATGTCTAAAATTCTAAGACAAGACATTTTATTTTACAACTTATTTTCCACTGTTATGATGCAACAAACTCTGACTGTTTAACTAATCTGACAAAAACAATTTATTCCTGCTAAGACGTACATCCCTAATTCATCGTATTTAAGCACCAAACCTGTACTTGGCATCATGTTCGAGTAGGGAATACTATGCTGTGCTGTGACCATCTGGAGGTGGGACACTCCACATGAAAAGATTTATCACAACACTGTAGAAAGTGTGTGTGTCTATGCCTGTATATACTGTGTTTCTAAAATGTGTCACGGAGTCATTTTGCAAAGTCTTTTCCAAACCATAAAATAAATCAGCTCTTTCTCTACAGATTGATAGCACAGATGAATATGATAATGAGAATTAAACAAGCTATAATTGGCAGTGATTTACAGGCACATAACTCAGTTCCCTGTGTGACAGGCTAGGCATGGGCAAGGCAGAGATAAATTGAAACTGCTCATCATTTTGACCTTGTTCTTTTCAAGGTTCATATTCCTTGCTTGAAAATATTCGCTGCCCATAAAAAATGATACCCTCACTTCCTTGAAGGGATGACAGAATTATAGCTGATTTGAGTCACCAACACACTCCCCCAAAATCACTGTCTTCCACCAGTCTATCTGCAGTCCTCAGAGAACTGTTGTCCTACATCATGCCATCTTACACCATATCCTCATCTTACCCATATATCTTTCTTAGAAAGTCTGAAAGAGACTTAGAGTCTTGTCCAAAACCATTCTGCAAATATGCTATTAATCTTTAAAGTGCTGATTGTGAGGAGTGTTTTAAAATATGCAAGATATCTATTCCCCTGTGGAAGATCTTTGTGAATTTTCACCAAGGAATGTCCATTAAACAATACAGTGTCTGGCAAAAGTATTCATCCCCCTTGGTGTTTGTTTTGTTTTTTTTCACATGACAAGCTGGAATTAAAATGATTTTTTGAGGGGTTAGCACCATTTGATTTACGCAACATGCCTACCACTTTAAAGGTGCAAATTGGTGTTTATTTATTTATTGTGACACAAACAAAAATTAAGATGAAAAAACAGAAACCTAGAGTGTGCATAGGTATTCACCCCTTTTCGTAGGAAACCCCTAAATGAGAGCTGGTCCAACCAATTCACTTCATAAGTCACATAATTATTTGATTAAGTTCCACCTGTGTGCAATCAAAGTGTCACATGATCTGTCACATGATGTCTGGATAAATCAATCTGTTTTGGAAGGACCCTGACTCTGCAACACTACTAAGCAAGCAACATGGAAATCAAGGAGCACTCCAAACAGGTCATAAACAAAGTTGTGGAGAAGTATAGATCAGGGTTTGATTATTTAAAAAAATCCAAAACTTTTAATATCCCACCAAGCACCATTAAATCCATCATAGCAAAATGGAAAGAATATGGCACCACCACAAACCTGACAAGAGAAGGCCGCCCACCAAACTCACAGACCGGGCAAGGAAAGCATTAATCAGAGATGCAACAAATACACCAAAGAGAACACTGAAGGAGCTGCAAAGATGCCTAGCAGAGATGGGAGTATCTGTCCATTGGACCACTTTAAGCTGTATGCTCCACAGAACAGGGCTTTATGGAAGAGTGGCCAGAAAGAGAAAAAAAAAAAGAAGAAAAAATAAGAAATACATTTGGAGTTTGTTCAACAGCATGTGGCAGACTCCCCAAACACATGGAAGAAGATTCTTTCGTCAGATTGAGACTAAAATTTAACTTTTTGGCCATCATGGGAAACGCCATGTGTGGCGCAAACCTAACACTTCCCATTGCCCTGAGAACACCATTCTGACAATGAAGCATGGTGGTGGCAGCATCATGCTGTGGGGATGTTTTTCATCTGCAGGGACAGTTAAGCTGGTCAGGATTGAAAGAAAGATGGATGGCACTAAATACAGGGCAGTTCTGAAGGAAAACCTGTTTGAGTCGGCCAGAAGTTTGAAACTGGGACAAAGGTTCACATTCCAGCAGGACAATGACCCTAAACATACTGCTAAAGCTAAACTGGAGTGGTTTAAAGGGAAACAATGTCTTGGAATGGCCTAGTCAAAGCCCAGACCTCAATCCAATTGAGAATCTGTGCCATAACCTGAAGAATGTTGTACACCAATGCAACCCATCTAACTTGAAGGAGTTGGAGCAGTTTTGCCTTGAGGAATGGACAAAAATCCCTGTGGCTAGAAGCGCTAAGCTAATAGAGACATACCCCAAGAGACTTGCAGCTGTAACTGCAGCAAAAGGTGGCTGTACAAAGTATTGTGTAGCGCTAGTCTGGGGCCAGTACTAGGAAAAAGCACTAAATATCTACTAGATTCTAAGGAGAGGTAGACCTAAGGAAAAGAACAAGTTGAACAAATGACCAATTTATTGTTTCACAATTGGTTATGCAACAACTACAATACAAAACAGTGTAAAGTAGAAAAATAAAAAGAGTAGATTGTTTGGCAATTGTCAAATCCTTGTTAAAGAACTCGGTCCTTTCTGTGTGTGTGTGTGTGTGTGTGTGTGTGTACAGTTCCCAGAATATAGTTTGTTCAGTCCATGCACAGTGTGTGCGTGCAGATTCCACAAGTTCCGTTCTTGTCCAGGTCTTTATGTGTACTGTACCTCTAACTACCTTACTACCTGTCTACCTGACGGGCAGGACTTGGAGCTGATGTCTTCTTGATAAACAAATCAGGTTTGGTCTGGATCATACGGTCAGCCACACCACATCCACAACCTGGGTTTGGCTTGCTGTCTCAGCATTCAGATTCACAGGATTCAGTTTCTTCTATATGCATAAAAACCAACCTACACAAAGTGCAGAATAATCAGTGTCTGTTTCCTAGTTCTACTTCTTACATGAGATCTCATCAAGTTCTTTTCTACATGTGTAACCATTACCTGGATGTACTCAGATTACATTGAGGCAATAGAACAACATCACCATAATCACTAATATAACATTAGAACTTCACTTGCTTAGAAGCTTGCATTTTCAAGGTGCTTCACAAAATAATAATGTACAAATAAAAATAAAGTATTTCACATTACTCAGCAAAGTGCCCATATGTTTCCACATATCTTTTTCAGTAATATGTTATGTGACAACTCATCACTATATCGTCAATATACTTGACTTAAACATAAAAATAACTTACAGTGTTTACACTTTAACTTTTTTCAAGATATGCATGGGCTATTCAGATTCTATGTGTCTGCAATGTGTTTGCATAGTAAACCATTGCTACTAACGTAAGCTGCATGGCTGAACCATAAACAACTTATTGCCACGTATCATATAACATTCCAACTCGCAACACTGACTCAACTCGCAGGCTGCGCCAGTCAGTCAAGACATTAGCTGTCTCTCAACGTCACCTCAATGACAGAGTAATCACCAGCGTGAGGTTAACATTTACTCTTTCTGTCTGACATTAAACATGGTATTAACTATGATAACAGGCTACTAATGTTTGTTGGAACAGTGAGAATTACTATATTATTATTCCGATTGGTTTTAAAGAGGTAATCTTTCAAACAGCAACTTAAAAGCAGTATTGGTTCTTTCCTAAATTCACTAGTATAATTCTAGTACTGACTAGCCAAAAGGTATTCACTCTTCGGAGTTTCTAGCATCAGATTATTCAATGGAATCACTTTGGTTGAACTCTCAAGTTGTACGTCTAGCTGGGAAATAACCTTATTAGTGCAATTGCATGTAACTATGATAACATTTAGAGTGATTTATGTTATTTCATACCAGAATCTGGGAGCTTCTATCTCAACACGTTTCATGGGAAAATCTTGGGGAGAAGAAAAAAAGATTTCTTAATCGTGGGGAGTTCCCTTGAATGGACGCATAGTGCACCTTCTTTAGGCAATAACTTTTACTACTCCTGAGGTTAGTAGCTCTAATTACATGAGGGTTACAATTGACTTTGGGGGGTGAATACATATGCACAGTCCAGATTAATGTTTTTTCATCTTAATTATTGTGTCACAATTGAAAAAAAAATGCACCTTTAAAGTTGTAGGCATGTTGTGTAAATCAAATAGCGCTAATCCCCCCCAAAATCAGTTTTAATTCCAGCTTGTAATGCAACAAAACAGGGCAAACACCAAGGGGGAGGAATACTTTTGCAAGACACTGTACAGTATATTACCACCTGATTCCAAAAAAGTTGGGACGCTGTGTAATGTGGGAAAAAAACAGAATGCAATGATTTGCAAACACTTTTTGGCCTATATTCAATTGAATACACTACAAAGACAAGATATTTAATGTTCAATCTGATAAACTATATTGTTTTTGCAAACATACACTCATTCTGAATTTAATGTCTGCAACAAATTCCAAAAAAGTTGGGACAGGGACAAAAAAAAAAGACTGGGTAAATGTGGAATGCTCAAAAACACATGTTTGAAACATTCTACAGGTAAACAGGTTAATTGGTAATTGGAAAGTCTCGGATGTTCACAAGCATGGATGGGGTGAGGTTCACCACTTTGTGAAAAACTGCATGGAAAGATAGTCCAACAGTTTAAGAACAATGTTTCTCAACATACAATTCCAACAAAATTAGGGATTTCACCAGACAATACACAATCTCGTCAAAAGATTCAGAGAATCTAGAGAAATCTAAGGGTCAAGGCTGAAAACCAACATTGAACGCCCGTGACCATTGATCCCTCAAGTGGCACTGTGTTAAAAACTGACATGCCTGTATCAAGAACATTATTCCATGAGCTCAGGAACACTTCAGAAAACTGTTGTCAGTAAACATGGTTCACTGTTGCATCTACCATGCAAAGTCAAAGCCATATATCAGCAACATCCAGAAATGCCACTGCATTCTATGGGCCCAAACTCATCTGAGATGGACTAATGCAAAGTGGAAAATTATTTTTGGAAATCGTAGACTTTGTGTCCTCTGGGCTAAACAGGAAAAAGACCATCCAGCCCATCCACCAACCTAGTACAACATTCAAAAGCCAGCATCTGTGGTGATTTGTGGGTGTGTTAGTGACATGGGTAGCATGCACATCTGTGAAGGCACCATTAATGCTGAAAGGTACATACAGGTTTGCTGCAATCCACAGGAAATCTTTTTCAGGGACATTCTTGCTTATTCCAGAAAGACAATGCCAAGCCACGTTTTGTAAGGATGAAAATGTGAGGTGCATTTGGAAGTGCAAAATAAGATAACAGAGACACGGACTGTTGTGCAGCTGCAGTTGTATATCAAGCAAGATTGAGAAAGAATTGTTCTAAACTTTGACAATATATGTCTTCAGTTACCTGACACTTACTGAGTGTTGTTAAAAGAAAAGGTGATATAACACAGTGGTAAACATGTCCCTGTCCCATCTCTTTTGGAACACATTGCAGGCATCAAGTTCAGAATGAGTGTATATTTCAAAAAAAAAAAAACCAGTTAGGTTTATCAGTTTGAAGATTAAATGTCTTATTTTTGTATTGTATTCAACTGAATATCAATTGGAAATGATTTAGAAATAATTGCATTCTGCTTTCATTTATGCCTTACACAGTGTTCCGACTTTTTGTCATCGAGGTTGCATATCATTCTGATAGTTCAGTCACAAATGCACATACAAAGAGGAAGGACTGAGAGTAGCTGCATACTGTATTTCTGGGAGGTGTGATAAAACTGACAATCCTGGAGAAAATCCATGAGTACACAGGGAGAACATGCAAAATTCCTCACAGACAGTAAGCTAAGCTCAGGATCAAACCAGGGACCCAAGAAACAATTTTTATAAACCACAGCCAGGTCCTGAGGTCACAATCACTTTATTATGCCATTTTGATTTGCTGGTCATTATATTATAACAAGATATGTACAGTGTATGCAGCACCTCGGACCATATATGAAATTGAGTGCCATTTCAATTCAACACAGTATTTCTGACAGATCACATACTCAAATTATGGAGTGATCAGTGTGTTTTCAACAGCTGTACATATTCAGGCCTCAGAATATCTTCTACAACTAAATTATTATTTGCTAACGTCTTTGCCAGTACTGTAGTCCCTTTATTCATACTAAACAACCAGCTCATAAAAGCACTTTTAGTGGCAGTTTCATATGTTTTGTAGAGAAGCATACCACTAACCTCCTTATATGGTGTCCCAATTCAAGTATTTTGGTGCGGATTGATAACAACTGTTAAAGCCTTAATGCAAGCAGTTGCTCTTGTCAGTCTGCAGCATATGCAACCATATTCTCTATACTTGTATTTTGAATCATCAGTTTAGACTTTGTTATTGTAATGGAAGGCACGGTGGTGTAGTGGTTAGCACTGTTGCCTCACAGCAAGAAGGTTCTGGGTTCGAGCCCAGCAGCCAACGGAGGCCTTTTTGTGTGGAGTTTGCATGTTCTCCCCGTGTCTGCATGGGTTTCATCCGGGTGCTCCAGTTTCCCCCACTGTTCAAAGACATGTGGTTAGGTTAACATGAGGCAACCATGGCCTGAGGTTGGGCTGAAGTGCCCTTGAGCAAGGGTCCTAACCCCCAACTGCTCCCCACTGTACGCTGTAGCAGCTGCCCACTGCTCTGAGTATGTGTGTGTGCTAATTGCTCACTTGTGTGTGCATGTGTGTGTTCACTGCTTCAGATGGGTTAAATACAGAGGTTAAATTTCATTGTGTGCTTAAGTCTGTGCTTGAGTGTACGTGTGACAAATAAAGGCTTCTTGGCTTGGCTTCTTGGCTGGAGGAATAATAAGCTAGAATAAACATGATGTATTTGTCTTTCATATTCTAAAATCATATTCAGTGTCATTTTGATTCTGCCAATGAAATAGTCAATGCAACATTAATAGCCTTTTTTCCATCTAAATCCATTTGGTAATATTCTTACCAAATATTAGTTTGGATGCCATATGAATTCCTCTATGCTTCTGTAAATGATTCCTGCAGCACTTTACAGATATGTTAAAGGGAACTTTTTGCAGCACAAGGACCATTTAACCATTTAAAAGACAGGGTATAAACTCTGTACCTGCACATTCTCTTTCTCTCTCTGCAGATCTCCAGATCTGGCTCAGTCCACACCAGTTATTTGCCTCTGTACTAGCACTTGCCTCATTAATCTTGCTAGATATTAAAAACAGCTAAACCTATACTGTACATATGTCCACCACAGCTTTTATCAACATTTAATAGCATTCTCTAATTAGAGGACAACCCACTCAAGAGCTTGAATGGCAAAGGAAGTTGATAGTAAGATTTTACAGGGCACCATCACTCAATAATAATAAATAATGTTTAATTTTTATAGCACCTTTCTCACACCCAATGTTTCTTTACAGTTACAAAAAAAACAGGGGGAAAAAAAAACAGTCATCAAAATGCTGTGAGGATACAACTCTGCTCACAGTCCACCAGGCAACAGCACTCCAAACACCACACCATGGATACACAAACTGAGCACAGAAACATCACCACACAGAGCATTGGGCAACCCCAACATTTACAAGATAATCAGGCACATCATAGTCTATCACAAGCAGATGACACATATCACTCATGATGGACCAAGGCCTTGGGAAACCAATGCTAAAGATTTGGTCTGGAGCTACACCACAACTGGCAACCAGTGGACAAAGGGACAAAATCAGAAAAGCATTAAAACAGAAAACATATATCAAACATACCAGATCAAACACTTCACAAATCCATTTCATTCACTCCCTGAAATACCAAACAGTCCTTGGGTTACCTTGGTTACAATGGCATAATCTAACTATAGACTAGGAGAGCAAAGACATGACTACTTGGCAGTTATTCTATATTTCATGCTCATCTACCTCCAAAGAAAGCCCAGAATCATCCCAGGAAGTCATGATTCCCCTGTGTTATGCAGATCTAAATGAGATATTCAGCAAGAGGAGAACCACTAAACTTTCATCAAACTGTGCATGTGATTGTGCAATCAAACTCCTCGATGATTCCACACCTCCATGCAACTGTATTTATCCACTCTCCTGCGAAGGTCATGGAGTATATCCAGTAGGCTCTCTAATGGGGATTAATCCATCCAGCCCACAGTAAAACAAAGCAACTTTATCCTGAATAATCAGGAGGCCACTGTTCATTTCAGTATTAATTTTAATAGCTTATCTCCCTTGCCATGGACTGCCATCCCATTCAGCACGTGTTCCCAGGATAGCCTATGGATCCACTAAGTAGTTAATGAGACTGATTGAATGAATGAATGAATGAATGAATATACTCTGTATCCTGGTGCCTATCACAAGAATCATTTGCACATATACAAAATCACATTATTACTTCATCATCAGCTGTCTGGCATCAGAGATTATTGCTGCTTTTTTTTTAATAACACTACTGAGACGTCTTGCAACAAACAAAGTCATATGCCTAGCAGCACAGTGTAGGATGTGAGAAATCACTGCAGACAGTGGTCATTTTGTGTTGTTTTATTTCAGACAGGCTAGGGCTTGTTACAGAACAATATTTTAGTGCATAAACTTCTCTATAATATATTTTCTATGCTGTAAATATGAGCAAGGGATGTTAAACTTCATGGTGTACTGTATTCTGCTGATAAACACATTATATTTAATCAATTGGCTGTTGTCTGTAAGAGAACTGCTCTTTGGCAGGGAGCATGTTGCCCAACTCAATGGGTAATCCAAATCTTCTAGGTATGCACACATGATAAAGTGCAATTTTCCTGCACACAAGCTCATAGTGTTTTGGGAGATGTTCCAATTCATATCAGTTTATAATAATGTATTCGTATGTGATTCACCTTGCCTTTTTACTTCTGTTATTTATATATTCATCAAATGTATTATTTCTTGCCATAGATATGAGAAATAAGAAAGTGATGTAATAAAATTTGACGCACTGATGAAAGTGCTTTCATTATCCAAACTTTGCTTAATTAGGAACCTTTGCTTTTGTTCATTATCCTTAAATAGGTCTAATTTAGTTTTTCAGTAACTAATGTTTGAAACTTTTGCCTTGTCTAGACCTAACACTTAGACAAAACGCTGTTCATTACCTGAACAAATGCTGTTCTTTAGATAACTTTTCTTCATTGTTTTAATTCTTCTTCTTCCTTGTTTCTGTTCCATTTCCTTCAGCCATCTGTTAGAGAGCTAGAGAAGCCCCTCGCTCATTGACAGTGCCTGTCAGGGGCCTGAAGGCACACCACTACACCGTGTACCACTTTCTCCTTCTTGGCACTTCCTCCCGCACTCCATATGTCCAGTGCTCAAACTGCCACATGATGACAATTTGAGATTCATATCAGACTATAGATACAAGAAAGCTGCTTTTATTTTTTTGGTTCTTTACTCAGTAATTAAGGTAGGCATTTGGAGCAAATGGCTCTAGTCTTCCAATTAACTCTGTTGGCTGTCTTCGGTGATGAATTAAAACCAGGTGCTAGGAAGCTGATGAGATTGGGATACAAAGATCTTATTATATGTGGTATGATTTAAGCCAAGTTTGCTAGTAAACTAACATTAGGGTAGCAAGTTAGATAACATTAGATATCAGTAGCCAGATTTGAAAATGAGCTAGTTAGACACAAGATAAATGAAATTTTACTTTTTTATCTCTCTGTTGGATGATCTGCTTCTGAACCTGTTACTTAGGCTCCAAGTCAGAAATCTGTGTGCTGTTTACTGACCACTATATGAATTCATACATCCAGTCAATATCCAGCCCAACTCTTAAAAGCCTCAAATAGTTCCTTTGGACTGATTCTTTTTAATGAATTGTATGAACTGATTCACAAGTCAATCTGAATCAAATCAGTTTATGCAACTGTCATACAATTCGAATAAGTTAACAATTTGACCTTATAGAAACTGAGTTTGTCAACTTATTCCATAAAACTTGAATGAACTTGAGAACCTAAAAGTGACTGTGTCAATTCCAAGATCCATTGCAACAGTTGTTGATGAATTCACTCTCTTTAGCAACAGTTGAACCTCATCACTCTCTCAATGAGTCTAAGGGCTATTTTATACTTCTGTGAGAATGTACCTGTGAGCATGTCAAAATATTGCTAACGGATGTCTGCACAGAGTTAAGTCATCATGAAATTATTTCATCTCAACTCATTATCTCTAGCCGCTTTATCCTGTTCTACAGGGTCGCAGGCAAGTTGGAGCCTATCCCAGCTAACTACGGGCAAAAGGCAGGGTACACCCTGGACAAGTCGCCAGGTCATCACAGGGCTGACACATAGACACAGACAACC
>JAODXR010000024.1:41463989-41478484 GCA_028877395.1 Cathorops festae
GTCTAGCAAACCTGCCGGACTACTTTCGGCTTGACCAAAGCTGGACGAGAACTCTGCTCACAGGACGCTGTCGGGGGCAAGTCAGTGTCATTGCATAACACTGGTGATGGGGATGCCATATAGATTCATGTCCAACATCCCGAACTATCCCTTTAATTACATTACAGGAACAGCCTCAGTGCTGTTATTCTCTCCAGGGCAAGTGTCATAAAATATTTAGCTGATCATTTTGCAATCAGTGTTTTGAAAGACTGTTTGAAGAAATATGATACAGATATACAATAAATGTCCCTTTATGTTTAACCTCAATATATGTTACTCTTTTTATCTATTAATTCTCATTTTCTTGAAGGTGGAAATAATTCAGATAGTCAATGTAAACGCCTTAACAATTCTGTCAAAACGCTACTTTACATTCTGCTAAAATGTAAAGATCAGTGCTGATAGTTTTATTATTTGTTTATCTCTTGCTTCAGATTTATTGATATTACCAGTGAGAGACAGTTCAGCCAGTTTGAGTGACAGGTCAGGGGGGACTCCAGCAGGAGAACCCAAGATATCAGGCAGTGCATTGCGGCGGCCAGAACGGCCTGATGAGGCAAAGTCCAACGCTGGCTCCAGCTCGGTCATCTCTGAGAGAGAGAGAGAGAGAGAGAGAGAGAGAGAGAGAGAGAGAGAAAGCAAAACAGGAAGAAAACATTCCAGAAATATTACAAAGATAAAATGCATTGCCAGTGCATGGCACATTTTCCTGTGTTAATCAGTCACTAGAATCAGCATACCTGTCACTAGGGGGAGACAGAGGATTTGAAATATTACATACCCAAGCATTCCTTTTTTTTTTTTTCCTTTCCACTTAACCCTTGTTAATGTCTCTCCCTATAAAAACAGGCTTAAGGTTTAAGACATCCATAACATAACCCAGAAATAATATAATATTGGGTAACACAGATCATGACAAGCCTTTCATAATATAGTACTACAACATTTAATGTCCCTAATCACCCTCTGCTTTCTATCCCTGTCAGCCAGCAGTAACCACGGCAACAACATAGCCTCACCTATCAGCTACTGCATGGCAACAGGTAATCCCTTTTGACAAATTGCTCCAAGCTTGCAGTTTGGTTCCATTTGCTCCCTCGGCTGTGTGTTATTTTTGTCGTTTTATCAGAAATGTCTGGACTACAGTCTGTGTGCACGGTTTCAGCTATAGCTCATTCAAGCAATCACTGTTTTCCCAGTGCGGTCATCAAACTAAATCCCAGACACTGTGTAGTATGTCTAGGATTCTCCAGAAACAGCAACCAAAAACCCTATAAAATCAAAACACGGACACTGTGTACAGTTAACTTAAATAGAACGTTGTAAAAATTCATGATTAATTGCCCAGCAAATCATGTTATTCCAGTGTTTCCCAATATAAGGGTCAGACAGTCTACATTTATACATCATTCCTTTAATAATGCATGGTAGATACAATAGTGCTGACTGGTAGATGTGGCCACCAAAGCTCTCTGGTATTCAGTGTTGCTGATTGCTGTGTTCAGGTGGGCAAGACGGGTTAGAGGGTGGGAAAAAAAAAAAAAGTGCATCATCTTGGGAGTTCTTAAAGGCTAAGCTTTGTTACTTTGCATAAAAGTGGGAATTATGAAAAAAAGATTAAGTATGAGATTTATTGGAGAGATTATACTTCCTTGTGTCGGTCATGTAAGAGCTATTTAGTACTTTAATATAATGTCGAGCTATAAAAATACCTCCAAGTATTCATATTCATACCAACCTTAAGTACCAATCTGTATCTACTGTTATACATTACACAGCATATTACCAGTTTTAATAAGGCGTTATCTATGCCGCACATTTCAAGTAGATTTAGGGTGCAGGAGCCACTAAATTACTTCACTGGGTTTAAACAGTGCCAATGAAGAAATATGCAATATGGAGAGTTGTGTGGGTGGCACGGTGGTGTCGTGGTTAGCGCTGTCACCTCACAGCAAGAAGGTCCGGGTTTGAGCCCAGCGGCCAGTGAGGGCCTTTCTGTGCGGAGTTTGCATGTTCTCCCCATGTCTGCATGGGTTTCCTCCGGGTGCCCCGGTTTCCCCCACAGTCTGAAGACATGCAGGTTAGGCTAACTGGTGACTCTAAATTGACCGTAGGTGTGAATGTGAATGGTTGTTTGTCTCCATGTGTCAGCCCTGCGATAACCTGGCGACTTGTCCAGGGTGTACAGTACCCCACCTCTCACCCATAGTCAGCTTGGATAGGCTCCATCTTGCCCACAACCCTGTACTGGATAAGCGGCTACAAATAATGGATGGATGGCGCGCGTGTTTATATACTACTGAAGACCAAATGTCCCCACAAGGATAGTAAAATCTGTCAATTTCAACCACATTTGGGGACATCCGGATGGTCCCCAAAAGGAAATTGCTGTTGATGCGTTTTGTTTTTGTTTTTTGAAATAAGAGAGCCAAAAAGTTTCCTTTTCATTACTGAGGTGCAGGCACAGTATTAATTAACTGCAATAATACTTATGTCAATGGAAGGTCCTCACAAAGATAGTGAGACAAACATGTGTTCCAACAACACACATCAACAGCTCTCACACCATCATTCCAACACCAACTTTTCTCTCTGACCTTTTCTGAAGTTGTATCTCAGCACAATGACAATGGAACATTAACTACAGTCTAAGTTTTCAGAAGAGTACAGTAAAATTTATTAACTAGTACTCAAACTGTATATCTGTTCCCTGTAGCCTTATCTATATGTCCTATTCCATTACTTCAGGTTTCTATTTCTGTTGGTTAAACTCTAATATAGCACTATTCCACTAGTGCTTCCTCATCCCTGAATATGAATATCATAAAATTCAGAAATTAAAAACGTATAACCTCTTCCAATACAGTCAAATTACACAGTTATTACATAAAATAAACATGACTTACAAAACATGAGTGAACATCCATTCATCCATCCTGGTTAGCACTGTCGCCTCACAGCAGGAAAGTTATGGGTTTGAACCTAGCGGCAGGGGCCTTTCTGTGTGGCGTTTGCATGTTCTCCCAATGTCTGCGTGGGTTTCCTCCGGGTGCTCCGGTTCCCCCCCCCCACAGTCCAAAGACATGCAGTTAGGTTAAATGTGGGGTGGCCTTGGGCTGAAGTGCCCTTGAGCAAGGTACTTGACCCCTGACTGCTCCCCAGGCGCTCTGGTGTGGCTACCCACTGCTCTGGGTGTGCGTGCAAGCGTTCACTGCTTCAGATGGGTTAAATGCAGAGGATGAATTTCACTGTGTTTGAAGTGTGCATGTGACAAATAAAGGTTTCGTCTTCTATCTGTTACCACTTATCCTGTGCAGGGTCACAGGCAAGCTGGAGTCTATCCCAGCTAACAGGGCTGACACAGAGAGACAACCATTCACACTCACACCTACAGTCAATTTAGTCACCAGTTAACCTAACCTGCACGTCTTTGGACTGTGGGGGGAAACCGGAGCACCCGGAGGAAACCCACGCAGACACGGAGAACATGCAAACTCCACACAGAAAGGCCACGTCGGCCACGGGGCTCGAACCCAGAACCTTCTTGCTGTGAGGTGACAGTGCTAACCACTATACCGCCGTGCCACCAGAAAGTGATCATCTTTAGTAATTATAGTGCTTATAGCAACTCTAATGTTTGAAAAGAATTAACAGTTCAGAGTTACCAACGTCTTTTTAGATTCAACTCTTGCTTTGTGCCACTTCCCTATATATATTTATATTTTCATTTATCAGGTCACTGTCACATAATTAACAATTATTTAAGCACAATTAATGTTTGCCTTTCTAATTCATCATGGCTTTCTCTTCTCACTTCTGTTTCTCCTCCCAATATCTCTTTTCCTCCAGCCTGCCTGCTGTCTTGATGTGATTCAAGAAGCTTTCTAATCCATTTTGTATGAAGCTGGAGATTATGGTTCAGATGCTGCTGCACAGTGCATCTCTTGCTCTGTAGAAGAAACTGACACACTCCTCCTCATACGCCTTTCCTTTCTTCTAGTACATGTAAAAGCTGTACAGTAATTTGCCATTAAATTGTTAGAAATGAAAACCAGGTGTGTCTAACCTATGCAAATGGAGGGATCCATAAACCAGCACAAGTACTGTTGTTCCTGACCAGTGGAAAGATGGCCAGCATGGCTCAGTACCTTTCCATTCTATAGAAAAGAGGCCAAAACTCTTCACCATGTTGTCAAATTTGTAGTCAGAGTGGGCACAAGAGTCAAAGTCAGGTACACCCCCCTTCTCCCAATACCAGGGTTGAGCACACTGCCAAGGCCATCGAACACTTAATTCCAAAGTATATCCATGCCTTCTTATGATATAGTAAAATAACATTTTCAAAATTTATTTCTGGAGGAAAATAGAAAAACATGCAGATAACATGGGAAACACTAACTAATCAAATTAGACACTGCAGATGGAAAGACTGTTAGAAGAGAAAAGTGACATGAAAAACTAGGCTTAACCATTGCGCTGTGCAACAGCAAGTGTATCCCCCGTACACCCCGTCATTTTGAAGGCAAACAGACAAAACCCCACCAGACAAAACATTTTTGCACAAAAACGCCCATCAGAGTCGAGAATATCAAGATATCACCACCGCTTGATAGGCGTTGAGCCCTAACCCATGTAACTGTGCTGTGAAAGTTTGAAATAAATCAAATAAGAATTGTAAGTTTTAGAGCATTTACAAGCAAGTGTCTGCGGACGCGGTGGCGGATGCGCAACTGACGCAAATCCATAGTATCCCCCTATGTCATACGGGGGATACAATAAGCCATTTTGTCACTAAAGCACATGGGAATTGACTGAGCTATACTTTTTACTGCAACCAGTCAGCAGGGCTGCTAGAGTTGTGGTTGCTTCACTTTTTAGACACATTATGCCATCCATGTTTTTTTACAGTCAGTCATTGCTCCTGCCTGAAAATTAAGGGAAAGAAAAAAATATATATTAATTTAGGAATGATAAATGGACAACTAATCAGAATAAGAGACGATATGCTGATGAGTCAAATTATTTTTTTTAAGGACATTGTCATCAATAAACTATAAGGCACTCTGATGATACATCCAAAACTAAATTTGGAAAAGAGTGGAAGAAAAGTAGTGGGCGGCACAGTTATCACTGTCGCCTCACAGGCCTTTCTGTGTGGAGTTTGCGTGTTCTCCCCGTGTCTACATGGGTTTCCTTCGGGTGCTCCAGCTTCCCCCACAGTCCAAAGACATGCAGGTTAGGCTAATTGGTGGCTCTAAATTGACCATAGGTGTGAATGGTTGTGTGTGTCTATGTGTCAGCCCTGCGATAACCTGGGGACCTGTCCAGGATATACCCTGCCTCTCGCCTATAGTCAGCTGGGATAGGCTCCAGCTTGCCTGCAACCCTGTGGAACAGGATAAAGCGGCTACAGATAATGGATAGATGGAATAAAAGTAGTTCTCATCCCATGTGCTTTCATCTGTATTCAATTGCGTTTATTAAACTATAGTAGATGAGCAAGGGCTACTGATTAGAAGGTTGTGAATTCAAATCCCAGCACTATTCCATCTCAATCGTGTTATTCATTCATTTGCATTGTGAAAAGTACTGTCTGCCTGTTGAAGTGTTAAAGTCATGAGGTGAAAAGGTTGTCTTATTACCAAATCATTACAATGCTGTAAGCTAGATTACAAATACATATCACATGTATGCTTCTCACTGCAATATAATATTTAAATCTTTCCTGAAACCCATGCTATTAAAAATCAGATACAACCCTGAACAAGACCCAGCTCAAATTAAGTTTGGCAGATAAACGGTTATTACAACCGATACTATGACTGCCCCATGTGTGTAACTGTACTGCTCCCTTGAGTTACACAAGCACTGAGAGAAAACGTTTCTAGAGGCCGGTTGTCATTACTGACTGCTGAGTGTCTCGAAAAGTCTGAAGTAAACCATGTCAACTGATATGTATTTTTCCATCAGCCTTAATGCTTGTTTTACTAATGCTATAAGTGAAGAAATCCTGACCTGGATGAATTATGCACTGACAGATTACCACAACCTCATTATGCTGGTTTCCACCATCATGATGGTACACCCTATTTAGAATATAACACAAGAGAAAACCTTTATAAAACTGTGCAACTGCATTTCAGCCTAGACCAGTGTTTCTCAACCACTGGGCCGTGGCCAAAGTGCCATCTAGTGGGCCGCAAATCCCCCCCAAGTTTAAAGCCAAATACTAAATAGTTCAGGATGTCGTAGTGTCCCAAATTCAGTAGCGAGTTTGCCAAACACTTTTCAAGCGGAATAATTACATTTGTGGGTAAATTAAGCAGCTATTATTTTTGTCACATTCTTACTCTACATTTAATGTGCACATGCACACCGAGAAGAAGAAAAAAAAAGCGAGCAGGTATGCACGTACACACAGAGCAGAATAAATAAATACTTTTGTGGGTAAATTATATGGATCTGTTTTTCAAGAAACATCATCTGTTTCAACATTTGATATATTGTCTTTATACTATTTTCAATGAAATGTAGGTTTTCCATGTCTTTCAAATCTTCACATTCTGTTATTATTTATGTTTTACACAGTGTCCCAACTTTTTTTGGAATTGGGGTTATAAAAAGGGAAGTGTGGGAGTGTGAGCGCACACACACACACACACACACACACACACACACTTTAATCAGGGGTGGATTTAGACATTTGGGGGCCCTAGGCAAAATACAAACATGGGACCCTCCACATTCATTCTTAAAACACATACGGAAATCAAGGGTCATCCCTACATGGCACCCGTCATCATATCTTGATTTTATAGCACGCTGCTACTAATAATGTGCCCCAAACTGGAGTAAGTTTACACAAACTTTGGTCACAGTGTCCACCCAAAGGAAATTAAGTTCCAGATTGCACCAACATGATGTTAACAGTGTTTATTGGCGGTTAGTGTAACCATCCAACAGAGAGATCGAGACCAACTGAGTTCTAGAACTATTCAGACCTCAGACATGAATTTAATACAAAAGTCAACCATATTTGCCCAGACATGACCACACAGACAAACGAGGGGAAACTAAAATATATTTTAGGGGAGGTTAAAGAGGCGGCACCGCCAGCTGCAAAATATTCACTTGCATGCCGTAAAAGGCGACATACATGACGTCAATCCAGCGAAGTCACCCCCCTGTACCATTTTGAGAAAAAGAAAAACTTATATATAATATTTGTATACTTTATACATTTATCATACATTTTGCATTCTTATAATTTTTTTCATAATTTTTCTTATTTGTTATTACTCATTACATTTTTTCTTTTTTTTCTTTTACTTTATTATTGTCATTACTGTTTTTATGCTTTGGCAATATTGTGAATTTCTACAGTCATGCCAATAAAGCACATTTGAATTTGAATTTAAAGAGAGTAAGGCCTTTCTGGTAGAAGTTGGTGTTAGGCATCTGTCTTCTCCCTTGTTACCTTTTCACTTCTGTAACACAAGACAACAGCAGGTCAAACATGGAGCTGTAGAAACAAATATTCAAAATGCACAATTACAATTATTACCTTCTATCTTTGTTCCCATCTTCCTTTCCTCTCTGTCTGTATCCCTGTTTCTCTTCATCTTTGTGCCTGTTTTGCCGTATGTTTCTCTTTCTCTCCTTTGTCCCCTTCTTACTCTTCTCTTTTTCCCCTGTACTTCTCCTGCTCTTCATCACCACTGTATTTCTATTCTTCTTTGTCTTTCCCTTGAATTTCTTTAGTCGCTCATCCTCTCTCATGTCATTACAGTCTGACTTTGCGAGCTTTGGCCTCTGCAAATCTGGTTATCATTGAGTCCATGTCCAGAGATTTTGTGACTTCATACTCAATACAGATAACAGCAAGGGCGGACAGCCTGTCTTGTGACATGGTAGATCTCAAATACGTCTTAAGCCGTTTCAGTGATGAAAAACTTCTTTCACCTGATGCTACAGTCACAGGGAGAGTGAGTAGAAGTCTTAGAGCTATGCTCAAATTTGGGTAAATGTCAAGGATATTCTCCTTATACACATAATCAAGCATCTCGAATGGTGATGAGATATGTGGAGGGAAGGCTCTTACTGCACCAATTATCTCCTGCTTTAGGTCCCCTGCATCAACATTAATTTTTTTCTCCAATCTGTGGCAACATTCATCCAGTTTCTCTCCCTGCATTGCATTTTTCATTAGGTCAGTGGAGTAGAGAAATCCATACAACTCAAAGAAAGTTTCCATATGTAAAAATCTCTCCCTGACGGTGGTAAGGGCTGTGTCCACCATGTGCAGGAAAAACTCTCTTTTGAAAAGCTTTTCTGCAGTAGACAGTTTCCTCTATCCCCTCATACTCAAACTGCCTTTTTTTTCTTTCTGTGACGCATCTCTGGCCATATCATCTCCAACTCAATCTTCTCTGCTATCTCCCTGGCATCTGTTTTGGCAGAACTGAATCCATGCTCGCAATATTCTTTAAGAAATTCTATCACTGCAGTGATTTCATTTCTCATGACCTCAACTGACACCTTGGGGCTCTGCAAGAGCTTACTGACTTTGTTAATGTGGAACAACATATTATACCACACAACAGTACTCACCACAAAGGGCCATTTCTTCATTTCCTTGTATATGCTGCCAGCATTGGAGGCACATTAAGAATCCTGCTTCTCCTCAGCATACTCCTTCAATGCAGACAGGGCATCCAAAATTTCAGGCAGCTGGTACCACACAGCTTTCACAGTATCCACCCTAGACTCCCATCTTGGTGTCGACAAGGGTTTAATGGAGAAATCCTTCACATGTTTCTGGAGAATTGTCCAGCGGTGAACTGAAGCACTAAACAGAGCGTACAGTTGTTGTAACAGTCCAAAAAGCTTAAAGACATCACAGAAGACTTGGCAGCATCACCAACTACCAGGTTTAATGTGTGACTGCCACATGGAACACACAGTGCTTTGTCATTAAGCTCAAGGACTCTCTTCTGGACCCCCTGTCTTTTAACCTGCATGGTACTTCCATTGTCGTATGATTGCCCACAACAGTCAGAAAGATCCAAGTTCAGTGTTTGCAGGTGTCCTAAAAACAAATCAAGTAGGCCTTTGCCCCTTGTGTCCTCTGCCATAAGAAAGCCAACAAAGTGTTCATGAATGGACACTCCTTTTCCAATTTCACAGTTCA
This sequence comes from Cathorops festae, assembly GCA_028877395.1. Classification (NCBI taxonomy): domain Eukaryota; kingdom Metazoa; phylum Chordata; class Actinopteri; order Siluriformes; family Ariidae; genus Cathorops; species Cathorops festae. The sequence continues at coordinate 41,473,222 of JAODXR010000024.1, forward strand.
CAATGCGCAGCACCACGGAGAGTTATGATGGCTAACATCTGGGATGCAGTCCATGATAACACTGTAATATTTGGACCTCTTCACACGCTCCACTATTGCATTAGTTGTACACTCTCCGACCAAGCATATCAATGACCTTGCTTAAATAAGTGTCAGAGAGTTCTTTGACCACTATTCTTCTGAGATGCTCCCTCATTACAGGCTCAAATTGAGCCATCAATTCAACTTGGCCCAAGAAATTTCCATTTCCATGCTCGTACAATTTCTCAGTATGTCCACAAAAGGCCAGATTTCGCTCAGCAAGATGTGTGACAATTGTAATCAAGCTTTTCAAAATTTCTCACCACCTGGTGACTTCATTTATGAAGAGATCTTGTTCCGTTTGATCTATCGCTGTACCTGTTGCAAGCCATTGATGGAGTTCTCTCCAAGTTTCCATATTAAAGATATGGTCAGCAGACTTCTCATGGTCTTTTAGGCAGGCTGCCAATTTTTCCAATCATTTATTCCGTCAGTATTCAGACACTTGTTAGACTCTCCAAACAGCCAGCAACAAAAACAAACAACATTGTCATTGGCCTGACAATAAATGAACCACTACCCCATTGTTTCCCAATTCTTCATCTGAATGTAGTAGTGCCTGGTTGTGAATCATCTGCCATTTTTGTTTTTTGGGAAATCTGTTTGTGACATTATTTGCATAAGTTCTTTATGCACAATTGAGCATTTCTCTGCCTCTGTCAATTTTTTTCGGCCAGAGCGCCGGGTCATCGGCCAGTAACATTAGGTCCACACGTTGGGTGCTACAGCTACTAACTTTAATGGGCGGCCTACTCACCACCACCAATCCGTCCTCATCTAAATCGTCATAATCAGCGTCACTATCCACAGTCACGTCCACCTCTTCTCAACCTTCTATAGGCGCCTCCACCTCTGCATTGTTGGCGGCGGCGGCAGCAGCAGCAGGACTCACATCCACCTCTTCCCCACCTTCTCTAGGCGCCTCCACCTCTGCATTGTCAGCGGCGGTGGCGGCAGCAACAGCAGGACTCACGTCCACCTCTTCTCCACCTTCTATAGGCGCCTCCACCTCTGCATTGTCAGCGGCGGTGGCAGCAGCAGCAGGACTCACGTCCACCTCTTCTCCACATTCTATAGGCGCCTCAACCTCTGCATTGTCGGCGGCAGCAGCAGTGGCGGGCTGTTCTTCTGGAGTTTCTTCAGCATTAGGCGATGTAAAAGACTTTGTTACCTTGGTTCATTTTGCTGTAAATTTTTTTCTTTCGGCTCATTTTTTCCTTTTGGAGTAGCTGTTTTTGTAATTATGCTGCATGTCATTTTGACAGCTCCCACTATCTTCACATGGTCACTGTTTGTTTTGGTTTAGTTAGTTTCACTTCCTGCGTCTGTCGAGTTCACATCATGGAATAGCCCAATCTAGAGCAAAGAGGGGTGTATGTCCTGGGACAAATACTAAATATACATGAATCAGGCATTCTGAGGCGATTTTGGTGTTTTTTTTTAAATATAAATGTACGGTTACTTAAAAAAAGTAACAAAATAAGGTAGTACTTGTTTTTGAGGTGTTCATCATGGAGGGGCAGACTGAGGGGGGCCCCTACAGGGGGCTGATTTGGTACAGATTCTAGGCAACTGCCTCGGTTTGCCTTATGGTAAAACTGCCTCTGAACACACTGTTCTGTTGAAGAAACATCTTGAGTAGTATTAATTTGAACTGAAAACATACCTGCCTCTCTAACCTCATCTGCAATTGTGCTCTTTATCAACTTTTTGAGAACATCCACAACTTTGTTAAAGGAATAATCCGGAGTGATATGCTTTCTAGGTCTATTTTCGCATTATTGTGAGTGCATACGTTGAGTTGCTACCACAATCACATCAATTGGATGTATTTTGAGACAGTTACTTTTTTGCGATTTCAACCGGAAAGCGCTAACACGGCAGTGCAGGGGCATGCCACAATTGTGCATTTCCAGCAGGATGGGCTCTGCACTCGGCTTTTACGGACTTTCCCCTGAAGATGGTGTCTGGAGAAGAACAACTTCAGGTAAGGTACTGGCTTTGTATTTACTCTTCTACACACTCTGTCCATGCACTTGCAGAGCCAGGGACACTTCGTTTTGTTTGTAGGAACCCTCTACTCACTTCCACAGAACTGTCATGTCGTTTTGAGCTTTGTAATGGTTTTAAAACTAGCGTTTTGTATCGGCAAAAAGACATGCCCCTCGCACTGCCGTGTTAGCGCTTTCCAGTTGAAATCGCAAAAAACGAACTGTCTCAAAACACATCCAATTGACGTGATTGTGGTGACAACTCAACGTATGCACTCCCAATAATGCGAAAATAGACCTAGAAAGCATATCACTCCAGAGTTTTCCTTTAAGCTTCGCTGTAACACTTTTTCACAGTTTGTGCAATGAGGAACTGGAAGACAGGCATGACAGTTCCAGATGTGTTTTTATTTTTCTTCACCTTTTGGTGATTTACATCTATACAAACATGGAGCTCAGTAGCACAGCTGTCTCTCTCTCTCTGATTACTGGCTACTGAAAGACACAGATTAATAGACACAGATTAATAGCCAGTAATCAATCACAGATATCCCTCATCACGTTACCTGCTGGTTCACCTGCATCCTTACCGTTCACAGCTGACACTTGACCATTTCCCCTGCTGCCACACACCCCCACCACTAAACTCAGGTGAGGGAGCCATCTGGCCTGCAGCTCATCCTCAACCCCCCACCCCAGCAGGAGAGGTAATCTGCTACTACTCTCTGTGCTCCCAGCCTGTGGATTACCTTGAATTTAAATGGCTGAAGAGGGAAATACCAACAAGTGAGCCACGTATTAGCATCCTTCATGTGGTGGAGTCACTGGAGCGAGGCATGATCGGAACAGAGGGTGAAAGGGCATCCTAGCAGTGAGGACCACCCTCTTGATGGCCAGACACTCCTTTCTCAATAATGCTGTCCTTTGACTTTTGCATCAAGAGCTTGCAGCTGATGTACAGCACCTGGGTGCTCCTCTTCCTCTGCCACCTGTGACAAAACTGTCACCAACCCTATGTCTGACGCATTGGTCTGCAAAACAAAAGGGAGAGAAAAATCAGGCAAATGCAACAGCAGGCCTCTACACAAAACCACTTTAAACTGACCAAAAGCCTGTTTACATGTTTCTTCTCCGTGCTGTCATGGAAGGCAGTCGCATTTTCTCTGCCTCTCCTCCCCTTATCTTTCCTGCTTTTGCTCTGCTGTCTTGTCATGTCTGTTGTCTTGCTCTTCTGAAAGACTCTTTCTGCATTGCTCTTCAAACCAAAAATTATGGATTTGATAAACTGGTCTCTTCACGAAATTGATACAATCTTCTTGATGAGAAGCTTGGGTTCGGGGGAACCAGCCTGTCCTGCCGGAACGTTCACAGCCGGCTACACGATGGACGCATGGGAGCGGTGGCATGTCATGTGCCTGGCTGTTCTTTCTGTGGAGGACATTGAGGATATCTACCTATTCGGAACCATGATCACAGGACTTTTGCTGATTGGATTAGGCATTGCCCTGGTGTATCGAGGTAATCAGAAAATGGTGACAGCTGTTCAAAGCTCCATTAAGCTGCTCAACATGATTGAGGCGGTGGGCAGAGCTGTCGGCACTCAGACTGGCTATTCAGAACTTGACCCGCACCATGGATTCCATCTTGGACTGGCTGATGGCTTTGCAGAGAGAAATTGGAGGCCAGAATGGACAAGCAGGGTAGTCAGAAAATGGCACATCGACCTGTTCAAGTCTAAACAAAATTTCAATCTTATCTTCGGCTCTCTCAGCCAGCACTGACTGTGCTGATGCAAATGTGCTGTGCTGATGCAAATGTAGTGAATCCAAAGTCCGTCTGCTCGGTACAAACTCGCAGCAAGAAATGTTAAATTCAGACTACCCGGAAGATGACCGGGGGGGAATCGGTCTGCGCATGGTAAATTCAGACTGGTGGTAAATTCAGACTGGTGGTAAATTCAGACTGGTGGTAAATTCAGACTGTGACACCGGTGCAAGCACAACAGAGTCAGGAGAACCCAGGCAAGAATGCCTTTCTTATGTGGAAATTCAGACACCACTTCACATTCAAAGAATGTGTCTCTCCCCTCATGTTATTCCGTATTTTTTCTTCCCTGTCTTCTTGTCCTGTCTACCCTATGTCAATTGTATGTATGTATGTATGTATGTATGTGTACGGACAGGTTGACAGCTAATTTTGCTAATAATTGGCTATTAGAGCCTGCAATAATGTAAATTTATTTAAATTGCAGCTAAAACACATATTTTAAAGGGTGTCTCTGATGTTTAGGATGAACCTTTTGATGATTATTGATCATTTAATTTATTTTTGTTTTATTTTAATTAGTTATTTATAGTTATTATTAGCCCTTTTTTTTGTAAAGCGCTTAGAGCAGCAATGTATAAGCGCTATATAAGAAATAAATTGTTGTTGTTGTTGTTGTTGCTGGTACATATGACTAGTGATAATAAAGGATTCATTCATTCATTCATTAACATGTAATCAACAGATTTAAGGTTTTTTTTTAAGATTGTGTTTATTTTTAGTCTTTTGGATTTGTAATTATTTGTAACTGTACACGACCCCACCAGTTCTGCTGATCAACTCATCGTGTTTAAATAAAGTTATTCATTCATTCATTCTGAGTTGGAAAATGATCCATCCGTTAAGTTCCCCGACATCTCAGACTCCCTGGTGCTGCAGCCATCGTTCTGCACGGACATGCAGATGGAAACGTGGAAGAGCATAGAACATGGAGCATGGGGGAACAACTTTTTATATGTGTCTGGGTTAAAGATGTGGGGATCAGGACACGACAAGATAAATCCTGAAGCGTTTTTGCCCTGGTAAGGAGGAGTTTCTGGACTTTTGTACACATCTTTTTTGAAGGTTTCTAGGGCGCTACAAGCTCTCTCTTTTTCACTCCCTCACTAACTCACTCACTCACACACACAGAGGAGAGGAGATAACGTGTCAAGTGATGAAGAGAGCAGAGAAGATGCAGCAGATTCAATGGGGACAGTGTTGCCAGATGGGAGATACGGAAGTATCGTACCAAAACCTCCAAATTATCGTGTTTCCGGAGAAATTATCGTACAGAAGCAAAATTGTTGTGGGGGGGTCTGGGGGCCCTCCCCCAGAAAAAAATGCATTTCTTAGATGCAATTTCCTGCATTTTAAACAATTTTTGA
>JAODXR010000024.1:42051925-42062831 GCA_028877395.1 Cathorops festae
CCGCAACTTTCATTGAAATTTTTTGGAACACCCCCCGCAACATCAGACATTTTAGCCTGCAACAATCACAAAAAAGGCCCGCGAAATCCTGGGGGGACTGAACAGTGTTTTCTTTATTTTGAACATGGGAACAGGATGGAACGGGATGGGACGGGAATCATTCTTTAGAAATGATTTTTGAATCATTGTCTTTAGAAAGACAGATACTGTCATGGGATTGGGACGTTGCCTCAGGCTTGCTCATTTGGGATAAATTTATTAATTCATATGTTTAAAATCTTTTTTTTTTTTGTAAAGCTTTGCGACAATGTTTGTTGTTAAAAGCGCTTTACAAATAAACTGATTTGACAGGAGTAGTTTTGTGGGAGGTGGGATGGGACAGGAATGAATATCCACTCCTGTGTCACCCTCTGGTCTGCAAGAGCTTTCAAAGATGAATATCAGTGACATTCATCAGATATGTAAGAATATTAGCCCCTTCTAGTAAGCTGGAAAAATGCTTTGAATTGTGTACTGCATCATAAATATGCAACTACAAAGGTAAGAAAATACCAAACAGAAACAAACAGCTAACAGTAGACCACACAGTGTATGACAGTTTATGATAATTTATCATGTCAGTCGGTTCTTTTTACCACTTGTAATAAATCCCTGATTGGAGAGGATGCTGAAATACAAGGGCAGGCATGTTTGGATCAGTCCCTTTTTTATTGTTCAAAGGAAAGATTGCTTTTCACTGGTTGTTTGAACAATTTTAACAGGGCTGTGTGTGTGCGCGTGCACGGCCACACTCTGGTCAGAGACCCATCATCTCTCCTCTTCACCCTTTTATCAACTCTGCATCACTGTGAATAAACACACAGCACATTAATTAACCACAAGTGCGATCATTTTACCACTCACCTTCCCTGGCTTCGCTTTCCATTCCGCAAACCGGCCTCCCGCTGCCACATACCCCCACTGCCCGACTCAGGTCGGGGAGCTGGCTGTCTTGCAGCCGACTCCCAACCCAACACCTCCCCTCCCCCCCTAATGGGAGAGAGAGTCCCTCTGTCTAACATGCAAAACAAAAGGGAGAGAGAAGTCAGGGGAGTGTAAAAGTGTCCCACCACACAGTGCAGCCTTTACGTTGATGAAGGCCTATTGGCACAGCTCTGTCGACTGGAACAGATCTGGTGCTCCCTTTTTAGTGAGATTTGGAGACACACCATGACCCAAGTGGAAGCCCAGATAGCAAAGTGTGCATGACAAACATAGTGCCCTGATCAGTCAGGATATCCTTCAGAATCCCTATCAGGAGATAATTTTAAACAGTGCCTCTGTGACACTCCAGGCAGATGTATTACGCAGCAGCATTACTTCAGGGTATCATGTTGCATAGTCCACAAGGACTAAAATAAAGTAATGCCCTTGTGCAGTCTGATCTAATGGCCTGACAAGATCCATTCCAATTCTTTTGAAGGGGGTTCGAATAGGGGAAGACGGCACAAAGGCATTTTTGGAAAGGCTGCTGGATTTACCAGTTAGCAATTGTGACATGAAGCACACCACCTGCGGACATCCCCGTGAATCCCTGGCCAGTAGAAATGGGCCATGAGTCCAGTTAGTGTTTTGTCTTGCCCTAAGTGTCTGGCTATTGGGTTATAATGAGCCACGTGGAACACGAGTTCCTTGCGGCTTTTTGGTATTAACAACTGCATTATTTGCTCTCCAGTCTGAGTATCCTGGTTCACTTGATACAGCCTGTCCCTAATTAGGGAAAAGTTCAGGTGGGAGAGTGCGACATTTGGCTGGAGATTCCGACCATCAATTATTCTCACTTGGTTGAAAGCGCACTGCAAAGTCTTGCCTTGCACCTGCTCCAGAGGGAAATCTGCGAGGGAATCTTCAAATGAATGGAGAGGGCTGGTGCACTCCCCATTGTCTGTGTTGCTATGATATAAGGCTGACATAAATGGCTTGGGGATGGCTTTCCCAGACAACATCACACTGGGTTTCCCCCATAATGCACTACTGCAGTACTCACCCACCACCACTCATTCTAGTAAGCTCCTAAACCCCAGGCAGTTCATCTCCAGAATTAGTGGGTGGGTGAGGCCTGGGCTAACCACCACTTCAACACTATAATTTATTCCCCGAAATTAGATGTTATCAGTACCTGCAGGTATTCATGAATATACCTGTGCACACACTGAACCTTCACCGAATGTGCTGTACCCAGTGCCTCACCTTGAACCAAGGTTGGTGGGTCAATGTTTGATTACAGCTCAAATCCACCAAAGCATGATATGTATTCCCTTGGATATTCTTCGGTATGCAGTATGTTTCAGCTCAATTGAGGCAGTCTCTGGCACATCAGGAATCCGGACCACTGCCCCACCTCCACTGCATGGCACTGGTCCTGGAAGTACCTGGGCTCCCTGTAATGCCAGCACACCAACCCAGGCCTCACCTCTGTACTGCTAGCATGAGGATCACTCACCCAGGGGGAAGACACAAAAGCATAAGGGGAGGGTGGGAAAGGTAAACCATGGGCTTGGGGAGCTGGCTATGGGGGAGTTGGCCCTTGCTTCTGTGGTACAGGGAAGGGGTGGGAGGAGGGAGCCTCAGCCAACTTGATTGCTCAATCCAGTGACACTAGATAATGGCACTGGACCCACTCTGCTGTCCCTCTCAGCAGTCAAGCAATGAATTGCTCCAGTGTGACTGTGTAGATGTCATGATCTTCTGCCCCAACTACTGCCGGCAGGTGTCCTGGAGCTGCTGGCCATATACTTACGGCTGGCTGACTTCCTCCAGTAGAAGTGCTGACAGTGTTGTTTGGGGGTCCAGCCAACTCATCATGGGAGTGTATGCTACAGGTTGGCATACTCTACTGTCCTCAGCTGGCAGTTGCTCAGCCATGAGCTTCACTTCGCCAGTGAGTAGTAGCTGTAAGGAAGCTGTTCGCTGCTTGTCTGGCCATCCCCATGCTTCCGCAGCTCACTCGAGGAGTGCTGGGAAGGTCTTGGGGTTGTGGTGTGGCCCCAATTTTGGTCAGGATGATGTGGGAGAAGCCAGCTGACTCTGCAGCAGGGGCCTCTGCGGGCATGATGAGGTGCAGGAGGGCCTTGAAGAGCTGCTCCTGCTTGCTGTGCATAGTTACAAATGCCTGGTGCTGGTTCTGATGGGCGGTGGCGAGGGCATGGATGAGCTCTTTAAAAGGTGAGGACTCCATGGTGGTGGTTTGCTTTAGTCTTCTGGGTTTCGGCACTAGTGCAATAAATCCCTGATTGGGGAGGATGCTGTAACACAAGGGCAGGTGAATTTGGATGAGTTGCCTTTTTATTATTCAAATGAAAGAACACTTCAACGGTTACCAGAACAATTTTCATGGGGCTGCGTGTGTGTGCATGTGCATGTGCATGTGCACACACGCACGCACGCACGCACACACACACACACACACACACACACACAGAACCAACATTCTTGTCAAAGACTCCTCTTCTGTTCACCCTTTTATCAGTTCCCTGTCACTGGGAACAAACACACACAGAGCATATTAATTAACCACAAGTGCAATCGTTTTGCCACTCACCTTCTCCAGCTTCATTCTCCATTCACAAACTGGTGCTCGACCACACCCCTGCTGCCACACCACTATAACATAAGAATATCACTATAACATATAAGTATCACTACAATATCAGGTGAATATTGCTTACTCATGTTAGTAATATTATATAAAAGTGTTTAGTATAAAAAATAATAATTCTGTACAATATTAATGTTGGTTTTTATTACTATCTCTCTCACACATGAGGCTGTGGTGTTTGAATACTGTAGCCTTTTCATTCTTCTCTGACCTTCGGTGGCTTTGGTTCAACTGGTTGATCTGTTGTGAAATATTGTGAAAATACCTTTGTATGGGTGGAAATGGTTGCAACATAGGTTTGCTAAACATAATCTCTTGAGATCACTCGGTGTTGGGAAGGTGTGGAAGCATAAGCTATTAAACTTCAATGGCACTGTGCATAGAGGGACACAGTGATGTTTCTTCATTTGTCTTTTAAAATATTCTGTCTTAAATGCCTTACGGTAGATACTCATTTTGAAAAAACTGAAAACAGGCAAATGTAAACAGTGGTACCACCCTTACAGAAAAACCACATGAACTTCACATGTGATTTTTCACATGTGATCACATGTGACTTTTGCACCCAAATATATGGAAAATGTGTTTTGCACATGGGAAACATGTTATTTGCACATGGGAAAATGTGGTTTTGGCCCAATTTTATGTGAATTACATGTGATCCCATGGTAACACGTTACAAAATCTGATAACATGTATTTCACATTACCACATGTGGTAACCTGTGACCACATGTGGTAACCTGTGACCACATGTGGTAACCTGTGACCACATGTGGTAACCTGTGACCACATGTGAAATACATGGGAAATTCATGTGTTTTTTCTGTAAGGGCAGAAACTTGAGAACTGCAATTTAAAAATGGAAATGTCACATTTCTGAGAGCAACTCCCAAATCCCTAAGGGATTCTAAGGTCTGTGGGGACCCCAGGCAAGAAAATGCAAGGTTACTTGTTGGCATCCCCCCCTTTGCCATTATATTACCCAGATGCCTACAAAAATGATAAATGTATGAAAGTGTTAACATTCTGTATGATGAATGAAGTGCTAGATCAAACTTTTAATGAGATAAATCATTGTTACATAATGTAGGCCACAACAGAATTCCTTTGATAAAGTGTTGCTTTGTATACTCCTTTGGATCGCAAGTCCCATTTAGGGGTGTTCCTGACACAGCATTGTACACAGCCCATAGAAGTTTCTTTGGAAGTTCTACACTTTCATGGTTGTAGTGTCAGCCTTCTTGGCCCTCAAGCAATTCCCTGCCTTGCTTGTCCTATAGCTACACCTCTGCCCAAACGTGATTCAAACATGAACCTGAAATCATAAAAATATAAATAAAATATAGAGCATATGGACTTGACAAGTATACTTTGTTTAATGACAAGACTTTCAACAAACTGCACATAGTGTAAATACCACAGTCGTATGGTTATAGAGTCCCTTTCTCCTTCTCACCTTGTACATGTCAGATTTTATGCTATCTGCATAATGCCTTGTGATTATGATCAGAGCTACAGGTAGCCTGTCCTCTAAAGCTGGTGATGGATCTCATTTTCTTCATTCTGAGGTCTGCAGATAATGGCACTGCAACTGAAATGTGCTAGAGTTTGACTTGAAGCATATCGAGACCACCTCACTGAGATCATATCAGACCAGTTGTTTTGGTCTGCACCCAAATGTGATTGCTGAGTTCTTACCTACACAAATGTACTGCACCAAGAGGAAATCACACCAAGTTTTGATTCAAACTGACTAAACACTGAAAATGTGAAAGAACCCTTAGCTATGTTCTGACTCCTCACTGTTTACAGCTGATGCCTGACCACACCCTCACTGCCACACCCCCACTGCTCAACTTGGGCCAAGGGAGCCATTCAGCCTGCAGCTGAATCCGCCACCACCATCTGTGCCCCTGGACTGTGGACCACCTTGAGCTTAAACTGAAGATCTAGATACCAATGAGTGACCTCTATGTTGGCATCCTTCATGCGGTGGAGTGGGGCATGCTCAGAACAGAGGGTTCCACCACCTGGGACAAATCTGCCCCAGCCCTCTGTCTGATGCATCAGTCTGTAAAACAAAAGGGAGAGAAAAGTTAAATGAATGCAACAACAGGCCCCCAGACAAAACTGCGTTAACCTGAACAAAAGCCAGTTTGCATGGCTCCATCCACTGGATTGGATCTTGCACCCCCTTTTTAGTGAGGTCAGTCAGTGGGCTGGTGATGTCCAAAAAATTAGGCACAAACTGCCTATATTCTGACAGCCAGCCCCAGAAACTGCCTCACCCCATTATTGGTCTTAGATCTCAGGCAGGCTGCAATTGCTACGGTCATATTGTCAATTTGGGGATGCACCTTCCCATGACCCAAGTGAAAGCCAAGATACCATACTTCTACCTGCCCATTCGCACACTTCTTCAGGTTTGGTGTGAGTCCCACACACCTCAGTGATCTCAGGACAACCTTCAGATGTTGTAAATGCCACTGCCAGTCATTACTATAATAATTTTGTCTAAATAGGCAGCAGTATATGCACTGTGGGGATTGAGAATATTGTCCATAAGATGCTGAAACATCACTGGGGCCCTAAATGGAAAGGTGACAACTTGGTGTAACCCAAACAGAGTGGAAAAGGCTGCTTTTTTTCATGGGATAATGGAGTCCTAGGAATCTGCCAGTATCCCTTAGTCAAATCCAGTGTTGTATAAAAGCGAGGCATGCCTAAATGAGCAGTTCATCATTGTGTGGCATTAGGTATGCATCAAATTTAGACACTGCATTGACTTCTGTATAGTCTACACATAAATGAATCATCCCATCAGTCTTGGGAACTAAAACCTCCAGGCTGCTTCAGTTGCTGTGCAACTTTTCAGTTACCTCCATGTCAAGCATTGCCTTGAGTTCATCCTGAACCACACTTTTTTGTGTTTGGGGAGCCAAAACAGGTGGCTGCACACCACCACCCATGGGGGAGTCTCTATGTGGTGCTCTATAAGGTTAGTGTGACCAGGAAGGGATAACACATCACAGAATTCCTCTTGCAACCTGTTAACCTGTGTTCTCTGTGATGGTAAGAGGTAGTCCTCAGAGGGGACTGGGGTGAATTGGGCTGCATTTTTTTGGACAAACCTCCAGTCCCAGCTCTGCCCTCTCAGGAACTACTGTTGCCAGAGCCACAGGAATCTCCTCTCTCCAGTTTCAGAAGGTTGAGGTGATAAATTTGACATGCACCACCTCTATCCATGTGGCTGACCTCATAGCTGACTTCTCCAATTTGCCGTGTGATTTCAAAGGGCCCTTGCCACTTGGCAAGTAATTTTGAGCTTGCCATGGGCAGTAAAACAAACACTATCTCCCAGTGCAAATTCCCTTAGCTGTGCCTCCATTACATGCCCGGGATTGCCATTCTTGTGCATGTAGCAAATTCTCCTGGATTAGGTGACTCAGTGTGTGGTGCTTTGCTCTCAGGTCAAGAACATCTCATCTCATCCCATACTGAATTTAATTTTTGCTGTTAGAAGGTCCCTCCTCTCAATTTTCCCTGATGACATCTAGGGGAGGTCATGAGGTTTATGACCATACAATAGATTGAAAGGGAAAAACCTTGTGGAGGCTTGCAGGACCTCTCACACTGCAAATAAAAGGGGGTCGAGCTATTTGTCCTAATTTCTAGTATCCCTGTGAATAAACCTTATGAATCATGTTTTCAAGCATTTGATTAAATTGTTCAACCAGCCCATCTGTTTGCTGATGGTAATCACTGGTACAAATCAATTTAATCCAAAGTAATTCATACATTTCATGAAGTGTGCATGACATAAACATTGTGCCTTGATCAGTCAGGATTTCTTTTGGAATCCCGACTTGGGAGTTAATGTAGAAGAATGCTTCCACAATACTGCAGAAAAGTTGTGTAGAGGCACTGCTTCTGGGTATTGCATTGCATAATCCACTAAGACCAACACAAATGATACCCTCATGCAGATTGATCTAATGGCCTGATGAGATCCATTCCAATTCTTTCGAAGGGGATCTCAAAGGTAGTGGGCACAGTGGCACTTTTGGGGTGACTGGCAGATTCACCAGCTGACATTCATGACATGCTGCGCACCACCTGCATACATCACTGTGAATGCCTGGCCAATAGACATGGGCCATGAGTCGGTTTAGTGTTTTATCCTGCCCTAAATGCCACACCATGGGATTATGATGAGCTGCATGGAATAAAAGTTCCCTACAGCTCTTTGGGACCAGCAACTGGGTCATCTCTTCTTTGCCCTGAGTGTCCTGCATCACTGGATATAGCTTATCCTTAATAATGGAATAATACAGATAGGATAGCACATTGTTAGGCTTGAGGTTTTGACCATCGATTACTCTCACTTGGTCAACAGCATGTCTTGGAGTCTTGTATCATGTCTGCTGCAGTGGGAAATCTTCAAGAGGATTCTACAGAGAGAAAGAAGAGGCAGGGTCCTCTCCACTCTTCATGTCATCATGACATGGAGCTGACGTGAACAGGCCTGGGACCACCTTCCCAGCAAACACTGTAGTGGAATGCCCTGGTGCTGTGCTACTACAGGACCCATCTGCTACTAGCTGTTTTATTAATTTTCTAAACCCTGGCCAATCTCTCCCTAGGATCGGTGAATGAGTGAGCTTCAGGCTAACTGCCTCCACTACACTATGGTTTTCTCCCTGGAAATGAATAGAAACAGGCATTAGTGGATATTTGTGAACAAGCACACACCTCACCTTCACCAACTGTGCATGTCCTAGTGCCCTGCAACAAACTGCTCCAGTGTCACTCCAGCGATATCCTTGGCGTTGCACTCATCAGTCAGCAACCGCTGTCGACAGGCGTCTCAGAATCACTGACCAAACGAAAATGAATGGCCGACTTTGCTCTATGCCAGCATAGGGAAACGTTGGTGATGCTCTTCTGTTGCACAGCCAACCTACTGCAATATACCTGACTTGAGGTCCGGGTTCTCCAGCATGCTGGTGATCGGTAGCTGTTGAGCCATGAGCTGGGCTTCCCCCCAAAAGGAACAACAGTAGGTGGGCTGCCTGCTGCAAGGTTTGTCATGAGCTTGCCTCTGCAACATGCTCAAAGAGCTCAAGGAAGGCTTCTTGGTTGTCCTTGGGCCCATCCTGACTAGCTATATGCTGGCTTCAGAGATATATACACATGCAAACAAACATGGTGCATGAGTAGCATTGTTTTAAATGTTGTTGTGGCAATGGTTGAGGGTCAGCTGTGGATGGAGAGGAGGCAGGTTGAACCAGCAAGTAACCTCTGATGATTTTCATCTGTGTCAGATTATCAGCTATTTTTTTTGTGTGCTTGCAGAGAGAAAAACTGGTAACCAAAGAGACCGAGAGAGAGTTGCTGACCCTACACTGTGTGGTTAGTGAGATAAAATCACTGAAAAGCGATATTGAGCAAAAACAAGCCATTGAGTTGTTGCAAGCCTGCTTCCCATTTCCTCATTTCCCCTGACCCATGAGAGTGCTTGAGGAAGAAGCCATCATGGAGTCATTACCCTTTGCTGGGATTGTCCAGACCATTACCAATGTCTATCAAACCCCACATTAAATCCTTGTCACACTGTGTATGGAGCAAAAGCAGTGCTTCCAGGCTCTTCTCTAGGCACAGGCAGAGGACTGGCAGTTGCTCCAGAGCCTGTTCCAGCCAGTACATAGTTCAGCAGCAGCTCTAGCAGCTGCTGAAGCCCTACTCCATGCCCTATTCTGAGGGCCTACTGTTGCATTCACCTGATTCTTCTCCCCCTTTTATTCTGCACAGTGACATGTCAGACAGGGCTGGAGTTCATTTTGCACTAGGTGGTGGAGGAGGAGGAGTGCTCCATGCTATACATCTGCTGCAAGATGCTGCAGCATGATTGAGAAGGAGTGTCTGGACATCAAGTGAGCAGTCTTCAGACTCCAATGATCTTACCTGCTTGGACACCCTTTCACTCTCTGTGCTGATCATGCCCTGCTCCAACTGTTTCACTGCATGAAAGATACCAATGCATAGATCACCCATACACTGTTCTCCACGGGCCCTTTTAAAGTGGTGCCCCACCACATTATAATTCTTGCCCGTCACCCTTCCCATGGCCACCCCCCCCCCTAAAAAAACCAAAATGTAACTTCATTAGTATACACCAAACAAATCATAAAGTATTCACTTTATTACAGTTTTGTAACTATTTAACACACAGAAGACCATTAAATGAATGCATATGGGGCTACATGAAGTGGCCACATGATTGCGATAGAAAAACATCCGGCCGGCTACATACAGATTGTGACACAGAGCTCTGCAGATGAAGATCTATTCCTGCATTACACTACACCACACCACATTACACTATACTGACCCATAGTAAAGTTGGAAGCTACAAGCTGCAGCTAGCCAGCAGCTAAATAACTTTGTGGGTGCACATGCAGGTTGTTTGTAGCATTATTATGCAACAGTTACACTTATCTATTGTCTTTTTTGACCATACACAGTTACAATAATCATATAACAGCACAGACACACACACACTAGTTAAGTTCAGGTCTTTGCATATCTGTGACTTGTGTAGGCGAGAGCTGCATTTTCCCATTGCTTCACTGTGTTTGTTTACTGCAGGACTTCCAGGTTCCTGGGTCAAAGGACCCGAACTACGGAGGCCAGGGTGGCTTTGTAGTGCCAGTCTCGGGCACACACACCAGCTTATGCATGGATTGTAGTGGTTTCACTCAATTAACATTGTGTATTGTAAAAAATATATGTGTAAGACTTGGAGCGGGTGGGTGGAGCACAGAAGCACAGCAGGCTAGAACTGAGTTGTCAGAAAACTCTTTATTTTCTGCTTTTCAGCATTTACACACTCCCAGTCACCCAGACACTTGCGCGCACACACACTAGTCATCTGGTTTGGGAGAGAGCTCTCTTCCTCTGCTCTCTCTCTCTCCTTATATAGGGCATGGTCACTGGGAAGACACACAAACACAGGTTAAGTGATCAAGTGTAGTGATTCTGCCACTTACCTTCTCTGACTCCGCCCTTCGGTCACAGACCGACATTTGACCATACCCCCACCACCTGACTCAGGCCGGGCAGCTGTCCGGCCTGCAGCCGACCCCCCCTTCACAGGAGAGGCAGTCTGCCATGACCATCTGCACCCCCGACCTGTGGATCACCTTGAAGTTAAAGGGCTGGAGTGCCAGATACCAACGGGTGATCCGCACGTTGGCATCCTTCATGC
>JAODXR010000024.1:42169260-42181999 GCA_028877395.1 Cathorops festae
GTATCCCTATCAAACTTGCGAAAGCGTGATCCTCAGCATGGTGGTCTAACCCGGAAACACGTGGCCGTGACGTCACGCGTGACGTTAGGCGCACAAGGTCCATATGGAGCTTAATGAGTATTTGTGAGTTACAGCTGTTTCAGCCAGACATTTCTTTGAAAGTATTAACAGGAATGTGATTGAGCAGCCATCTTGTTTGCAATTGTCAATATATTTTGAATTGTTAAGGTCACCTTCTTTAGAATATTACATTACAGGCATTTTAGCAGACACTCTTATCCAGAATGAAGTACAACAAGGGGATACATGACACAGTACTTCTGGAGCAGATAGGGTTAAGGGTGCTGTGCCCAACAGCAAAAGCTTGCCAGTGCTTGAACCCATGACCTTCAGAGTAGTAACCCAGAGCCATAACTGTTGAGCCATCACTACCCAAATAGTGTAACAGTTAGAATAGCTCAAAAGTTAGTTGGTTGGTGGTAAGATGATCAAAATTGCAACGCTGTGCAGTGTTGGTCAAGAAATTTGATTGTCACAGTTCAGGAAATATGGACCACAACATGAAACTTTAATCTGTTACACCACTTCTAACTGATGAAGAGCCACTTACTTGACACTCTTTTTGAGTGTCAAAAAGAGTTTGATACTTTTTGCACCATCTGGTAAGCACTACTAAGCACTTCAGTCTTCATCATCATCATCATCATCATCATTATTATTATTATTATTATTATTCAGGAACGTTACAACAACAGCAATAGAAAATATAACACAGAGACAACTTGCAGCATCCTTGTTCTTAAGAAGTATATTTGTATAACCCCATGTCATGCGAGGTTAGTTTATATGAATGCAATTCTGTTGTAAACAGTGCAACCTCAGTAACACGGCTGAGCCAGAGCTCGTTAGAGAACTCTCCTGCTCTTTATTAGCCAATGGCACGCACCCTCAACTAAACACAGTGAACCGGTGCTAGGATTTCTCAACAACTCATAAGAATACAGGAAATTCATTTGATTATGGGTATGGCCCTTTTGAAGTAGCTCACGAACTTTGAATTATTTTTGACATGCTACAAAATCCAGGTAACAATTTGGAGCCTCTTAGTAGGGGGCTGTTATTTCAGACTTTCCAAGTGTGTTATAATCAATGGCTATGTCCAAAATGCACCATATATAAGCATAGTTACTAGACTCAATTAGATTTTGACAAAAAAAGTGGCATACTGTGATAGCTTACCCAGCTAAAACCCACATGTCAATAACCATATAAGATCTTATACATGCAGCCTGTAAATATGTCGACTGATAAACTAATATTAGCTCTTATCAGAAGCACTAATCCATCTTTATCACAGTGCAATTTATGTTTGTTGCTCAGTTCTGTTGCTGTGAATTAGATTCTGAATTCCGTTATTTCTGTAGGAGGTCAATGAAAAAAGGGCTTATTTTTCTCAAATTCACCACAGGAACAGCATTCCACCTATGAGCTCAATGCTGTTTTTTCCCCCTCTCCTGTGTGTTGTGAATGTGTGCGCGCGTGCTATGGGGTGGGACCAGCTCAGTCTCCTGCATGATAGAATTGCACTAGATGGAGTTTGATGCAAACTGTGTGTGTGTGGTAGAGAGAGAGAGAGAGAGAGAGAGAGAGAGGGGCGCTCCACACACACAGCTGGATGCTGTCCGGCCTTTTAAAAGGGGATTTATGTGGAGCTTACTTTAGAATGACTAGAGAGAACTGCACAATAAACAAGACCTTTTTAGGGCTGTAAATGCAGCTCAATTGAATTAGGAAATAATTACAAAGTATTTATTTTAAAAGGTGATCATTTTCCCACATTTGGCTTTTCGGCTTTTTTTTTTTGGCACACCTTCCTTAATTGTTCACGGGGGATATCTGACAAGCATCATATTTTGGGGTATTAATAGGTAAAACAGCACTAATGTGAAATTTTTTGTTCCATTCCAGCATAAAGAGATAAACTGTCATTTGAAACCCAGTGCGGATATCCAAACAGACTACACTGAGATCCTGTTTGAGAGAGAATGAGTCTCCCAGCACACAACAGGTATGATGAACTTCAATTTTTTTTTCTGTATGGATGAAATTTTAATTAATCAGAAATGTATCAGATCTCTGAAAACTGATATCATTATGTTGGATAATTTGGCAAGGTGCCTCCCAAATTGGATTACACCGATAATTCTATGAATGTAATGTGAATTCCAATATATAAGAAATAATATTTATTTATTTATTTATTTATTTTGTTTGTTTGTTCCAAAACAAGCTTTGTTAGAAAAATAAAAATCAGAAATATCATGTTCTTGAAGTAATAGGCTAATGTTATTAGGCATAGAGGCATGTGTGTTTGCCTGTTTTGGAGGTTGTGTGTCAAGTTGAAATATGAGACAGCATAAATGGCTCCATCTGAGACTATTAAATATCCTGTTTGTTTTAGGACACACTCTATAATTTATTCTCCTTTATGAGTTTTGAAAGAGCATGCACATTTAAGGAACAAGAGACTGGGAGCTGAGGATTTATTTTGGCGCTATGCACTTAACAGTGTTGATCTGTGTGTTGATAAGAGGATCTGTGAGCTGGAAGACAGACTTATTCACCTTGGAGATTCATTTGTGTTTGTTTATTCTTGATTTTACAAATGCATGCCAATTTTGGATCATTTTTCTCACTTTGTTTGTGGCTAATTCTGAATGCTTTCGATTTTTCATGTCCTGCAAGTTGGTAACAGTTATTCATCTCTAAAAGGTTGAAGGTGAAAGCTAGGCACTTGACTATGCTGGATTAACTTGTACAGTAGCAAAAGCAAAGACAAATAACCCACAAGCCTAACATTTGCTGAGAATATTTTGGACATTATTGTAAAATTAAACATTGATACATAATACATGAACGATGTTCTTTCTTAAAACATTACATAAGAATACATAATTGAAAGTGATAATCATGGTAAATCTTCAGTTTAAGTGTTTAAGCTGCAAAAATGGAAGATGAAAAAGTAGTATAAAAGGTAAGTAAAATAATGCAACATATAAATGAGTTGTATTTGTATGTGTGTATTGACTTAAACTGTAGCAGTCATTCATTGGATTTGATAAGATTTTAAAAATTGATTAAAATATGTTTGAAGATCATGAAGATATTAAGGATATTTTGATGATTAAGATATTAAAATTTACTTTTCTGTTTGCATGTTCGTGTTCATGACCTGGCGACTTGTCCAGGGTGTACCCCGCCTTTCGCCCGTGGTCAGCTGGGATGGGCTCCAGCTTGCCTGCGACCCTGTAGAACAGGATAAAGCGGCTAGAGATAATGAGATGAGATGTTCGTGTTCATGTTCTCACTGTACATCATATTTAAATTTTGCTCATATTGACACAAACAAGATACAAGCAAAGTTAAGAAGAGTAAGAAAAAAGTTAGATGAGTATTAAATGTTTTTGCAATATATGACAAATGCAATTTGCTGTATGTACAGAACAATATATGCAGATAGTACAGTATATTTAAGGTAACTTGTACAGTTGGGTTTTATGTGTCAATATCTGTTTAAAGCGACATCTCAAACAAAATTGAATAGACTTTTAAGTGCCAGAGTGGCTTTTCGCTTGTCCAATAGGCATAGAACAGAGCAAACATCGACTTTGCCTTGTTCTGTACTTTATTACTGATTGTGTTTATAGCCTGTTTATTACCCTGGTCTTTTCATGCATTCGACTCAACTAGCAGCCGAACCTAGTGTTCAGTGAATTATGCAGATTGTAAGGTTATATAAGGTTTTTGTTGCTGAAATGGAAAATAATGCACAATGTACACAATGAAAAGAGCTGTATCTCTTGGATATGTTGGATTTACCACCCATCATTTGGCTCATACAGCTCATATTATTACACAGTAGAAAGAACAGACTATTTGTATGCACTCTTGAAGTCTCTCACTTGTCGGTGGGACTCTTTCAATGCTACTTAAATAATTGATAAATTAAAAGGACTTACAAAGCGGGCAATTTAATCTCCTGATTGGCGGATGAAGGGTTTCAGTTGCCGGTCTCAGTTCATTATTTGGGTGAAAGGAAGCAGTGGGGAAGAACGAGACTCCCATCTATTAGATGCAGAAGCAAAGACAGAATGAAGTTTAAGAACGCCTCAAAAGATGACCATTTGTTCAAAGATGTCTTGGAAGCCCTCTGTAAGCTGCCTTATTAGGAGAGAAATGAACATTATAGTACGGCATTTCCAAGTAGATTAAAATGTATCTCTCTCCATTTCTTGTGAAAGTTTAAAACTATTCATAATCATGTTGTTTAAATAAATCTAAACTAATTTGGCTTTTTAGAATGCTGGAAACGATCTTGCATGATGGCTCATTTCTGGAAGTCTCTTTTCTCTTCTGGTTCCAGGGCGATGGCATATCCCAGTGTCAGACATGACACATCTCTCCCAATTAATATCTTCAGCTTAGCTCTCAAAAAGCAGGCTCTGGGAGTTTTTGGCTCATGCTAATAAATATGAGGAAGGTGTTGAAGACATTTGTCTAATATTCATCATGAAAGACAAATAAACATTGAAAATACGTTCTCTGGGGCAGAGCAGAAGGTAGTGTTGTATAAATGATACATTAGTAATAGTTTATCCTTAGAGTTCTTCATCTAATGGTTGATGTGGAGTATTTTTGTATCTCCACATGTGTCTGTATGCAGCTGTGTGTATCTACGTTGGTCAATGTCTCAGTGTACCGTATGCTAATAATCATTCTTGGCCACACTATGTGCTTTAAGCGAGAGAAAGGGGATGTGGCTTTCTGGATGTTGTTAAGCATGACTCTGTTAGATATATTTTAGGAAGTAACTTGACATTCCACATTTCTACCACTGTGACATTCTGTGTGACTTCTCTGAAGTGATTAATCAAATTACCTGCAGGTATAGCAGTATATGCAGTGGGCCTGAGTTCACTTCAACAATGTGGTTTGAATCTAGTGTGCTGTTCGCATGCTACATGTTTCGTATTTTACAGTATAAATTCAAAGTATTTAGGACAGCTGGGGTGGAGGTACACTATTAGATATGGTGAATAATGTTCCTTGTGACTCCAGTCAAATAGACATCAGTGAGGAAAAAGACTTCCATATATCCTTTAGCAGTTGCTATATCTCTCATTGTAATTAAGCTCCACATGCTCTCTCAGTGATAATTTTTCACAATGGCTTTATTTGTCCATGAAATTTTGTCCCCGAATTTGCCTCCTAAATTAAATTTGGCATGGTCTTTCTCTGTGTACTTGAATTCATTGTCTTGAAAAAGCTGATGATTTACAAGAAAAGCAAAAGCATCATCTTGAATGTTCTTGTTTAGTTGTTTGTAATGCAGTCCTTTACCTTTGTATTTTACTAGCTAAAATCCAGCACATGCTTTCTTCACTTTTAAACTGATTGTATATTCAGAGAAAATGTATTTTAATATGGCCCTGCTTTAAAAAAAAAAAAATGAAAATACCTCCATGCATGAAGTATCTGTTACACAGGTTCAGATTGTGCAATACCTATCTATTTCCATTTAGAACTGAGAGACAATTTTTCCATATCTCTGTTCTTCTTTCTTAAACTGAGTTGGAGTTAATTCAATGACTGAATCTAGATGTTTCTGCCTTCAGGATGAAGAAGGCATACTTCTTTGTACTCATCCCCCTGCCAATCCACAAAATATTGAGTAAACATGTTTTGCACTCTTGACTTGTTAAATGACATTGACCAAAAACTATTTATGGCATTTATTGTATGGTGCCATGACTGCTATACATGAGACACAATGCACAAAACATTTAACTGTTTTAAGGGTTAAGGATAAAACAACAACAACAACAGCATTATAAAAGTATTACATAAAACTATAGATTGTAATATAGATTTGGTTAACATTTCATTTCATGTAATGAAGAGTGCTCAAGAGTGCATCTTAGTCTCTCAAACATTCATAATTTAGCAGGCAGCTTAACAAATCTGAATTTTCACGGGTAATTCATTTTTTATTCATTTTCTAACTTAAGTAATTAAGTAGTTGTAATGTTCATGTCTAATTTTGTTTTTCTACCCCTCTACCACTCCACTTTCATCCACTTCTCCCTCTCTCTCATGGCAGGGTTTGGCGCTGACAGACACGTTGTCACACATAGAAGTGCAGAACCTCTCTCTGTTTTTTGGCACTCCCCCTCCTCCTCCCAGCATCTTTAATAAGACACATGCTCCTGGGCTGGGCTGTTCACTCACACCAGCTTTTCCTGGCTTCTGCTGCTACGCACTACACACTCATTACAGTCCTGCATGGCTTCATGGGTGGAAGAGCTGTGCCCTTTCTGCTCACACGTTCATCATCTCACCATCTATCTCCACAGCTGAGCCCAGCACTGCACTCCCAATTCCCTCTCATCCTTACCCTCTGCGTTATGGCTTGTACCCTGGGTGTTTTTGGTTTTGCAGCTGTGTTACTCTCTGCCCAAGGAAGGGGCATCCACAGTGGGCAGTAAACAGGTCCACCTGCCTCATCGTGGTAAAAGGGGACACTTCGTCACATCCGTCTGCCTGCAGGGGGAGTGCCAGCACCGCTGGGCAGCAAGGACTATGCAGCTGGGACTGCTGGCACTGGTGCTGGCCTTCCTCAGCTCTATGGGTTACAGCGACAGCCTTAGGATCCCCAGAGGAAGGAGGCAGAGACACAGTGAGTCCTCACAACTATCATCTGCTCTTTTCACGAGGGCTGTCTCTCTGTGTTTCTTGTTTGGTTTTAATTCTAGTTTAAGGTGCTTTACTGGAATGACTGACACAGCAGAACTTTTGGTAATCAAAAAGAGATGCAAATACTACATGACCTAAACTACAACTAGGATAATTTAAGATCACAATATACAATGTATAATCTCTATAATGAGCCTTGTGTGGTGTCTCTGTCTCTCATCACAAAGTAGTGGTACAACAGAGAGCTGTATTTGTTAATATAACTGCAGCTAAGTGTAAATATATATTTCATTTGTTTATTTTAAACACATATTGTTTGCTTTCAAGGTTACTTTGAGTGTCAATT
This sequence comes from Cathorops festae, assembly GCA_028877395.1. Taxonomy (NCBI): domain Eukaryota; kingdom Metazoa; phylum Chordata; class Actinopteri; order Siluriformes; family Ariidae; genus Cathorops; species Cathorops festae. The sequence goes on from JAODXR010000024.1 coordinate 42,176,360, forward strand.
TTTCCTCTTCAAGTGCTTTGGATTTGGATTACGTTAAGCTTCTTGCAGTTAGAGTATGTATCATTCACTTAAGTGATTTCTGATTATGAATTGGACAAACAGACCTTTTCATAATTTTGTAACATCATAGCTTATGATGTTTGCGAACATATATAAATAGATCTGAACTCAGTATATTTAAGGATAGTCTTTATTTTTAATGCTGAACATTTCATGACATCCAGCTTTCAGCAAGATCATGTATTGCACCTGCAATAAAAGGCCTGGATATAAATCTGTAGCATTACAATTAACTGTTTTTATAGTGGAATATGAGGTTTCAGTTTGAAAAAAAAAAAACAATATACAGAGAGCTGCTCCTTCTGTGCTCTCAGAGACTTTGTGTCAAATATAAGAAAATTCCTGCAATTTTTTTGCAAGCGTTGCTAAAAATAAAAGTAATCAAAATGCAATATTATAGTTAGTCATATTTTTGAAGAAAAAAAAAAAAACCAGCCAGCTTTATATAGAGGGTAATCTTTATATAAAAGTATAATCCTTGTATAAATGCTTCACTAGAGAATGAGAACGATAATGAAACGATTTTGGCTCAGCAAAACATGGCCTTGCCATGCAACTTCTAAAAACAGGCACTAAAGTACAACTGCATGAACTGATTTTGTGGCTTGTTAATTAACAACATGCTTGTCATGTTTTTTAACATTACCACAGTGTAATATGACATTATTGGATAATCATTTCCTGTGTCACAGTAGTTTGCAGAGTGAAATAAATCATAAACCATATTCTCTCAGGAAGGTCTTGAAACTTAATGCAGCTCACCAACAAGTATGATTGACATCCATGACGACACTTCATTTAACATTGTTTCATCAGTTTGATATACAGTAAAACGAAAATGGTACTGACAATTGCTATTTCACAACATGCTATGCTCCTAGCAAATTACAGAACTTTTGGCAATCTGACCAAGCCTGAATCAGAGTAACAAACCATCTACATTTGGCTTGAGTGCTGTAGTACAGACTGCTTATGTAATTTGTAATTATGGAAATCATGTCAGATAACATTCATTAGAAACAAATGAGACATTTTGGCTAACTCTATAATTCTCTTATTGAGGGACTTAAATTTAAATAAATTTGAAACTTTTTTCCATGCAAAGGAATTTTTTATTGCAAAGGTTAATATAACATACACCTGTATTTAATTAAACATTGCCTCAAATCCTAATATTATTTCAGAAACCTTATGTAATAATAATAATAATAATAATAATAATAATAATAATAATAATAATAATAATAATAATAATAATTTATTAAATAAAAAAAATTATGGGACTAAACTCCTCCTTATGTCGGATTTTTAGCACTATCACCAAGATGTCATCACACTTTCATGATTTCAATCAGCTTTCCACTCTAACTGCATTCCTGAACATTTTTTTTAGATTTGTCTGCTTTCTGGCCAAAACTAACTTTTAGGCCAGAAATGTCTCAGTTGTGATGTCCAGCTAAGCTGATCAAGATTTCTGTTTTCATTTAAGGAGAATAGATGCAGTTCATCTGTCCTCTGCTCATCTATTAACTCTAGGCTTTTGTTCAGCAAAAATACAACGTTGGGTGCAGGTTTACATTTGCTCATTTTATAGATGTTTATAGATGAGGCATAAAAGGTACTCAAACTTTGTTCGTCATAATCAGAGTATGCTTCTATCTCCAGTCTGCCCTGAATAATGTCCTACAGTACAGAGGTGGCTCCTGTGGTCTTCCTTTGTATTGTGTTGAGCTAACCAGTATTCAGTAAACACAACTCAAACAGTGATTTCACTGAACCATCTATCAAAACGTTCCTTTCTTTCTCCTGAGAGTTTTTTCTCCTAGTTCTGAGGGAGGGAAAGGAATGCAGAAAAAAGAATGCTGTTGTATTTGATGAGGTTCTGGACCAGAAATGTAAAGTGTCTTGTAGATCTGAATCTGTTTAGACTCACTTTTCCGATAAATATTGATTTGAAAATTCTAAGGCAAGATTGTGAGTTTTATATGCTAACAATATTGCTCTCTTGGTTACTATTTGATCATATATTTTGTTAATAACTGGGCAAGAATTTCATTCTCTTGTGGCTTTTTTTTATTGAGGTGGATGATTTATATTTATGTAGTGAATCTTTAGAACACAAAGAGGAACAAGGAGAATGTTTTACACAGATGTTTTCCTAGTTCTAAAAGGTTTCAGCACAATTTCTTCATATTATTATGTGGTTTTATGGCCATATCTTCAATTATATTTCTACTGCCTCTACGTCTTTAAACAGTTTTCGAGTCAAAGTCCCTCCCGTGCCAGGACCATGGGCTTCCCAGGCAGCCTCCCATCTCAGTACTAACCAGGCCCTTAAGGCGCATTAGGTGGTACTGATCTCCATTTCTATAGCCCTCAGCCGATCGCCTATTATACAGCTAGGGTTACAGTGGGGAGCTAGTCCTCTGGTAATCATGAGAGTTTGACTTCCCACTCACATCTTTTAAGCAATTTTAAGGATGAGAAAAAAGCACATCAGGTAAAGTTCCAGTTGGTGGTTAGAATCAAACTGATAAAGTCTATCTGTATGATCAAAAATGATATATATCGCTTAACATGCTCGAATGGAACATACCATCCATGCATTTTTGATCAATAACGTGGGAAAATGGGTTCTTTATCATTATCATGCCAGAGGCATGGCTTACTGCTGGCATGCAACTCCATACAATATTGCAGAGGTCACACTGGGTACAGCTGATTCACAAGGTTTTTTTTATGCTTTTACCATCCTTTATCTTTACTAGACAAACTCTGCAGATGAATTGCACTTAGAGTGGTTATATTTAGACCTGATAGCACATAGAATTGTAAATCAGTGCAGATGACTGTGACTTTGACAGCAATTGGCCAAAGAAACAGGATGTGCATTTTGTGTAGTCATTTGTTTCTTCTATTGGCTACAAAGACTAACATTTTTGGACCATGATAGAACAGAAATGGCAAGAATGTATGCATGAAGGATGAATGTGAGCATTTGCGTGAGTTTATTCATTGGGGTCAGTTGCCAGGTTCATGAGTGTGTGTTCCTGGAATGACAGGAAACTATATCTAGTGAAATGTCTGGAAGACAGGAGAAGTAGTTTGTGATTTTGCTCTGTTCCATAAGCCTGCCAATCTTATTACTGGAATTGCTGTGATGGCTGAGTCACTGTATGTGCAGCCATAAAGGGTGTGATATCAATACCTAATTTGCAATCTACTAACATGAGATGTCCTTCCAAAAATATGCATACTTCTTTAAATAAATCTGTTCAGTATTTGTGAAGGGCTTCTTCAATTAAATAGTGTAAAGAAGAAGCCTTTATTTGTCACATGCACACTCAAACACAGTAAAATTTATCCTCTGCATTTAACCCATCTGAAGCAGTGAACACACGCACACACACACAGAGCAGTGGGCAGCCATACTACAGCGCCCGGTGTAAGAGACTTTAAACAATATTGTTCTACTTTATGTGATATTTAAGTGTGATCTGAGTTGAATTAGCTGCAGACATTAACATGGTTAACAAGCTTAATCACTGCCAGGCTTATCGACTTGTGCCCCAGAGCACCTTTAATCAGAATCAGAAAAACTTTATTTATCCCCGAAGAGCAATTAGAAGGGCGAAGAGCGGTACGTTAAAATAAGAACAAGAAAATAGAATCAAGAAAATAGAATAATTAAAAAAAGCATATACAGTATAGCAAATAAATAAAATGAAGCATGGATAAAATTAAAATAACGTGATTAAAGTGAAAAGTGGAATGCCTTATAGGCATCTTTCTTTAAGGGAAAAGTGAATGCCTTATACTCCCTTAAAAAGGCTTTAGGCCATGAGGCAGTAAACTTGGCAACAATTAATCTTGTTGCATACAAGTCAATGTGAACATATAGGACTACCTTCTTTACTTGTTTTTTGAATTAATCATATTGATGACTTCAGAATTAATATTAGAATTAGAACTTTTTAGAATTTGCAGTGAGGAAACATAATAATACTGCAATAATATTATATCCTTTCCTTCGGTCTCCATTTGTCTTGTTGTCTGTGCCCCAGCAGCAAGTACTGAAGTACCAGCATCATGCTCCAGCGGCTGTGAAAGCTGCTCTGAATACAATGGATGCACAAAATGCCAACCACGACTTTTCATCCTCTTGGAAAGAAATGACATCCGTCAGACGGGCGTGTGCCTTGTCACTTGTCCTGTTGGATATTATGGCATTCGAAATCAGGATGTGAACAGGTGCACACGTAAGTATTAGTATGGTTTTGAAACATTGTTCTGGAGTATGTCAGATCTTTACTAAATTAAAAGAGCATTTAATCTAAATAGGGTTTAAGCTTGGAAGATCTAGCAGTAACTGAAAGTCTGCTCCAAAGCTCATGTTTCCTGCCAACCCAAGCTCCACCAGTGGCATTAAATCAATGTGTCTTACTGAGCCAGTGATCTGTTTTCTCTTACTTTGTGGGTGAAAAACAGGAATTGGGGGGGAAAATCAAAATCAAAACACTGGTAGTATACTGTTTGTCTGTAAGAAAGTCTACATTCATACTTTGGCCTGCAAATAGAGTTCATGCAAGTTCACCACTCTGACCACATTTTTCTACTCAAGCACTAAGAGCTCTCTATTTTTGAATGGGATTTGGCTGTTACTTTTATTCTATCAGGTAATGTTACATTCATTGGACTACTAATAGTAGTAATAATAATAATAATAATAAATCATGATTGAAAAAAACATGAAGAAAAAAACAGCTGCACGGTGTCCCTGATAAACAGATTCATAATAACTCTTTATTAAAAAAAAGAATGAAAAGGTTTTAGCATTTGTCTAATTGTAAATTGCATTAACCTCTTCCACCTTTCAGTAAAGGAGTATTTTGATAGCCAATTAGTGTGAAATGCAGCTTGTTCTTGTTATATTTTGTTTCTGGAAGAAAATGATGGCTTTTGTTTTGCAAGATACACTCTTGCATTGCATTACTTAATCTATCTCAGATGTTGGAGCGATTTAGCTATTTTCTAAATGATCATTAAAGGTAATCTCAATTCAGACATGACAGTGAAAGGTATTACTCGATAGTGCTTGTGTTTCAGAAACTGAAGCCATGGTCTTTCTCACACTGTAGATAATCACTCTTTTCTGCAATCCTCCATACCAGAAGTGCCTCACAGTGGCATGATAAGAATTTCCTTTATCCACTTTATGAAATATACAAGTGATTAGGGTTTGGGTGTGGGGTAGAGTTAGTTTAGATATTAATAGCTTTGGTTGTGTTAAATCCAAGAAAATTTTTCATTAAAACCTCTGCAAATTTTTATGCGAGTTTGGGTCATCTAGACAGATGTGCAAAGGGTTTTGTTGAGATTTAATGTGTCCACAAGTGTAGTTTCCCATAAAGATTACTATTCAAACTACTGTAATTAATTTAATAAGTAAGTCATCTTACAACCCCGATTCCAAAAAAGTTGGGACAAAGTACAAATTGTAAATAAAATGGAATGCAATAATTTACAAATCTCAAAAACTGATATTGTATTCACAATAGAACATAGACAACATATCAAATG
>JAODXR010000024.1:42229860-42242187 GCA_028877395.1 Cathorops festae
ACAGAAGTGGAAGCAAGCATGATCTTGGGACAAGAGATGCAGCCTTGAAAACATGTGGGTGACCACTGCAGAATCTTCTTGCTTTGCTAATAAATCAAGGGGTCATGGAGTTGCAGCAAAGGATAACCCAGAATGATGTCATGTCGGTCAGTGGAGGTGACAGAGTGAAATAAGCTCCGAATGAAAAATGCCTTCATGGACACGGATAGGAGTGGTGTGCTGAGAGACTCGACCCTTCCCTATGGGTCCTCTGTCAATTGTGCTGATATTGATCAGACTTTGAAGTGGGGTTGTGGACAAGTTGAACTTCTGGACAACCGCACTCTTGGTAAAATTCCCTTCTGCTCCTGAGTCTATGAGAGCAGAGAGGATGTGAGTAGCAGAAGTCAACTTCAACAAACACAGCAACTTGGAATGACTTGGAAGTAAACCTGCGAGTGGGACTTACATGGCATGGAGGACATTCTGCAGAAGATGAGTGAGGATGACAAATGGGGCAGCAGTTGAGCTGATGTTCTGAACTCCCAGAGTAGAAGCATAGTCCCTCCCTTCTCCTTCTAATGCGCTTGGAGCATGTTAACCGGGTGTGGGAGATTTCCATAGCGGAGCTCTCTTCCAGGGTATGAGCAGGCTTACCGGCCTCTTGTAGAGAGGGATGGTGAGTCAGAAGATTGCCCAAATGGATCGCAAAGTCAATGAGAGGATCCAGTGTCAACTGTTATCCCAGCAGGTGAGCTCACTCAGTATTTCTGTGTGTAGCCCCTTGTAAAAGACTGCTTTAAGCACAGGCTCATTCCATCCACTAGCAGCTGCTGGTGTTCTGAATTCCAGCATGCACTCTGACATGCTTCTGGAACCTTGTGACATGGTGAGTAAACTTTCACCTACTTCAAATGCCTTCGGGTTTGTGGTCGAAAACCTTCTTAAATTGGGCAAGAAACTGTTCATAGGCTTTCATGAGTCCATTGCCATTGTTCCAGATGGCATTGGACCATTGAACGGCTATACCCATGAGAAAGGAGAGAAATTTAGCTATCTTGTGCTCATCGGACAGGATTAGGCATGGTAGCGAAGTACATTGAGCACTGGAAAAGGAAACCCTTACATGCGAGTGGATTTCTGCCGAATTTCTCTGGGGCAGGGAGTTGTAGCGTTGGGCTCGGAGTTGATTCAGAACATGGTAGGAGGGCCTGCAACATTACAGTTGCTGGTTGTGACATCCTGGTGCTGAGGTCAGCTAGCATCTGCTGATGCTCACCTCTCAATGCTCAGGGATGCTTGCTAGCGGTCTGCTTTGCCTCTTCCATTACATCCATGATGACAAAGTATCCTGTCACAGTGCAGGCACTAATGGACGTACACGCAGAAGAGGAGTGTCGAGCAAATAGTGAACAAGCCAAAATGTGAGATGTGAATCAAGGTCGAAGAACTAGCAATGGTCGGGTGAACGGCAAACGAGGACAAGCAAGAGAATAAACAAGAGAGGAGAAGCTAAAGTCGAGAAACCGTACATCAGTCAGAAATAAACAAGGCTTGGTATGTACTGGGAAAGGCAGAACGATACTTCACAGTGAAGTGGGGTTTAAATAGGCAGAGGGACTAATAGGGTGATGAGTGACAGCTGTGGTTAATAGTCGGGAGACAGAGGGCACTGTGAGTTCTGGGAAGTGTAATTCATAGAGTCCATGTTTGTAGCTTGGTTGAAATTGGCAGGTTTACTGACAGGAATAAGATGTCATCTTTTTAGAAATTTTTTAATTAAAAACATATCAAGAACAATGAATGGGTTAATATTAATTTTTGTTTAATTCAAATATGACATTCTTTGAATAGTATGCAAACTAACCACAGCAAAATGTGGACAATTTTTATACATTTATGCTTCTATGCAGATTTGCAAGCAATGTGCAATCTCCCCTATGACTTTTGCAGAATATCATGTGATGAAATGACTGACTGCAACCACATTCTGATTATTAATGAGTTCTTGAAATATGTTTGAAGAAAGTGATGCTTTTTTCAGTATTAATTGCCTGTTTAAGGTTCCCAAGACATCCGAGTGATTTATCTTTTGATTCAGCCTCACTGCCACAGTTATGTTCTTCTGTTGGAATAATTTTGTTGACTGAATTGAAGTGACTGCATTTGATTCTACATGATATTTTTAAGCCCTGGATTCTTACTCTTATCTACAAACAAACAGTCACTTCTAAAACTTCTAAAAATAAAAATGTAAAGAAAAAGAACAACTAATAACAATGATCCTTTGCAGATAGGATTGGGGGTCCCTGCTTTAAAAGTTAACCCCTTAAGCCCACAGCTTATCATTGTATTATTTATCCTGAAGCATATTATTCAGTCATTACAGTGTCTGAGACTCATGGTCAGTTGATGTTTCAGTGATGACAGGTTCTTTCACAGCAAAGCAAAAAATGAGAGTTGACCTCTAATGTTTTGGGTCAAACATTTGATTTTGGTGGACATGTGTCTTTAAAATGGTCTGCTTTTGGTTAATTTCCTCAATTAAAACTTTTTGAAGAAATCAGATGATTACTGGAAGGCTTCAAAAGAATATTTGTTTTTCTTAGTTTTCAATTTTTCCACATTGCTGACCTTATTACAGTTTTACTAACACATACTGACTCACTCACTGACTCACTGACTCACTCACTCACTCACGACATTTTGCAAAAGATAATCCATGTGTGTAACATTGATGAAATGGAATAAACTGGCCCAAACCCATAACAGTCCATTCTGCTGCTGTGAATGTATAGCAGCAGCAGTATAGTATTTTTTTTTTAGCTGATTACAATTAAATGCGTTCACCCGGTTCAAGCTGCTTGACACCTCACTGAACTACTATGAGTATGTATGTTATATTGGGCCTAAATCACTTTTGTAATATAGAAAAGGTCCTATGTCAGTAAAGATTGAATAGCATATTTGATCTTATAATACCGTGATCAAAAATGTAGGTAATCTGAGTATTGCCACCACCTAAATATCCAGGCCAGACCTATACACTTACATGGCTTACATACACTGCCTGGTCAAAAAAAGTCACTGTTTGGATTTAAATAAGCAAATACTTAAGAGTCTTTGATTAGATAATTGCTACAGTGATTGATATGTTTTATGCTGGTAACAATTATTTTAACCCTAATTGATGCAGTGATTAGCTTCTCATTTCTTAAACAAACATGTCTCAAGACGTATCCCGTGAATATGGAAAAAGATTACTGTGTTTCAGATGGGTCAAATGAGTGGCCTATATAAAGCACAGAAAACAACTAATGAGATTGCTGAAATTACTGGAATTAGGTTAAGAACTGTCCAATGCATTATTAAAACCTGAAAGGTTAGTGATTGTCAATTTAACTGAAGAAACATGGTTGAAAAAAAAAAACTCGAATGACTAATCAGCATGAATCATGGCTATGTGCAATAGTGACGGTAAGAGCATTTCCAAATGCACAATGCGAAGAAAACTGACAAGATTGGGACTAACCAGTTGTGTGACCATAAGAAAACCAATTGTTAGTAAGGCTAATTGGGAAGAAAAGGCTACAAATTTCTAGGGAGTATAAACATTAGACTCTGGAGTAATGGAAAAAGGTCTTGTAATCCAAGGAGTAAGATTTACCTTTACCTTATTACAGAATGATGAGCAGGTCAGGGTAAGAACGGAAGTGCATGAAGCCATGTGCCCATTGTACATAGTGCAGTTTTATGATCTGGGGTTGTTTCAATTGGTCAGGTCTAGGCCCAGCAATGCTATGTTGCAATAAAATGTCAGCTGACTACCTGAATGTACCAAATGACCATATTATCCGTTCAGTTGATATTTTTTCCTTCCCTGATGATATGGACATATTCCAGAACAAAAATTCTAGGATTTATCAGGCTGAAATTGTTAAAGTATTCTTCAGGGAGCATTAGGAATAATTTTCACACATGAATTGGCCACCACAGAGTCCTGATCTTAAATCCACTGAAAGTCTTTGAGATGTGCTGGATGTCACCATGCAGGCACTTACGGATGTAAATGCAGAACAGCGTTGTAGAGAAGATGATGACAAAGCTGAAATGTGAGATGAGAATCAGGAGTAGTAGAACAAATGAGGGTTGGGTGATTAGCAAACAACATTATAGGGAAGAGACAAAAGAATAAACGAAGAACAAGGAAACCAGAGTCAGAAGAATAAGGGTAAGCCAGAGAATAACAAGGCTCGTTATGTACTGTGGAAGGCAGAACGATACTTCGCAATGAGGTGAAGAGAGTGAGAGGTTTATATAGGCAGGGGGACTAATTGGAGTAATGACTGGCAGCTGAGTCAGTAGTCAGGAGACAGAGGGCACTGTGAATTGTGGGAGGTGTAGTCCGAGGTGTCCATGTTTGTAGTTTGGACAGGTTCAACGGGTTTACTGACAGAGCCCCCTCTGAGGAGAGCCCAGTGGGAGCTATAGTATTTCTGGGACACCCCCTACCTCTGGGTGCAGGTTTGTCTGGATGTAGTATGTGGAATTCTTGCTTGAAGAGTGGATATAGGATGTCTTTGGCTGGAACCCAGCTCTTTTCCTCAGGTTCATAACTCTCCCAGTCTAGCAGGTATTCAATCTGCCCTCTTCTACATCTAGAGTTGAGGATCTTGTTTACCTGGTAGATGGGTTCACCTTCCATGAGAGCTGGGTGTTCTTGATCAGGTAAGTTTTCAGAGAGGGGTCCTTGGATGGCAGGTTTGAGGTGTGATTCATGACATGTGGGAGATAGTCTACTGTGAGGGGGAAGTTCTAGTCTGTGCAAGACTTCGTTTATGCGGTCCAGTACCTTAAAGGGCCCGATATAGTGTGGCTGAAGCTTTCTGCAAGAATTGGGTTCCTTAAGATTCTTGGTTGCTATCGACACTCTGTCACCTGGGTTGAATGTAGGGGTTTCTGCCTGATGCATATCTGCATACTTCTTGTACTTGGTACTGACAGTCTCAATTCGTTGGTGGACCTCCTCCCATAAGGCCTAGCTGCAAGTGAACCACTCTTCAACAGCTGGAACCTGGCTGGGTGTGTCATCCCATGGGAACAAAGGCGACTGGTAGCCAAGTATGCACTGGAACGGTGTTAGCTGTGTTGCATACTTGGCCCATGGTAGGAAGTGTGCCCAAGCCCCTGATTACATGTGCAAAAAATGCTCAAGAAGCAGCCTGTGTCTTGGTTGACTCTCTCGACTTGTCCGTTGGATTGTGGGTGGTAACCGGAAGTGAGACTGACAGATATCCCTAGTTTCTCTATGAAAGCCATCCAGAAGTGTGAGATGAACTGTGAACCTCTGTCACTTACAATATCTTCGGGGAGACCATAATAACGAAAGATGTGTTGAAACAGTAGTTCTGCTGTTTGTGCTGCAGTGGGAATGCCAGGTAAGGGTATCAACTTGAGGGCTTTTGAGAAGTAGTCAATGGTTACCATAATTGTTGTGCAATTTTGTGAGGGAGGAAGGTCCATGATGAAGTCTATGGCTATGTGGGACCATGGACTTTGAGGCACCGGGAGGGGACAGAGCTTGCCAGCGGGTGGAGTTCTGGGTACCTTGGCTTGTAAGCAGCTTGAACATGATGTGATGAACTTATTGATCTCAGTGAGCATGTTCTCCCACCAATATTTGTTTTAAAGCATCTGGTGGGTGCGATGGCTGCCCGGGTATCCAGTGACAGATGATGCGTGGGCCCAAGTGATGGGTTTTCTTCTAAACTGCTTAGGTACATAGAGTAGATCTGGTAGAAGATTCTTGGGAAGTTGTTGTGGCTGAGAGTTTCTTATTTCTCTGTCTAGGTCCCACATGATAGACTGGATGAAGCATTGAGAAGGGAGGATGTGGTGTGCAGCAGACTCCTGATGAGGGGGAGCAAAGATGCATGAGAGAGCATCAGGCTTCGTATTCTTTGAACTGGGGCAGAAAGAGATGGTGAAATTAAATCTCATGAAGAAGAGGGCCCATCTGGCCTGATGGGGGATCAACTGCTTGGCCTTCCTGAGATATTCTAAGTTCTTATGGTCTGTGAGAATAATGAACGAGTGGCACCACTCCTCAAGGGACAGCTTGATTGCGAGTAACTCTTGATTTCCCCATTGTAGTTTCTTTCTGCTGGTGAGAGTTTCCTCAAAAAGAAGGCCATTGTATGAAGTTTTTGTTTTTCCCCCAAAGTGTTGGGAGAGAATCGCCCCCATTCCCATGTCAGAGGTGTTAACTTCCACTGTGAATGGTTTGGAAGGGTTGGGATGCTCTAGGATGGGTGCTGAAGTGAACGCTTTCTTAAGATGATAGGACTCTTCTGCTGTGGGGTTCCATTGTAGTTGCTTGGGTCCCTTCTTGAGGAGTGCCATTAAAGGGGCAGAGATGGAACTGAACCCTCTGATAAACTGGTGATAAAAAAAAAAAGTTAGCAAAACTTAAAAAGCATTGAAGTTCATTGACAGATCAGGGAGTGGGCCAAGATGTGATGGCAGAGACCTTTGATATGTCCATACAAACCCCCTTGGCACTGATGACGTACCCCAGGAAGGGGATACATGTTTGGTGGAACTCGCATTTCTCTGCTTTAACATAGAGATGATTCTAGAGCAGGTGTTATAGAACTGTTCTAACATGTACTTGATGGCTCTCTTCATCTGGGAAGTATATAAGGATGTCGTCAATGTAGGCTATGGCATACTGACCCAGCATGTCCTGTAGCATGTCATTGATGAAGCACTGGAACACACTGGATGCCGAAGAAAGACCATATGGCATCACCTGGTATTCGAAGTGACTGGCAGTGGCACTGAATGCCATTTTCCACTCATCTTCCTTCTGGATCCTGTTCGAGATTGTACGCACTGTGTAGATTGAGTTTAGAAAAGATCTTAGCAGAATGAAGTTGTTTTCGAGCTGCAGGTACTAGAGCAGGGGTCTCCAACTTTTCTGGGACTGAGGGCTACCCGAAGGATGAGAAACTAAGGCTAGTCATTCAAAAATTATTTGCTTAAAATAAATAAAAGGCTTAACATCCCTTTAAAAACAGACTATGTATGATTATTTGCTTTTAATTAACAACAATCAAGGAATAGAAATTGGCATTTTAACATGAAAATTTTAATTATAAATAATCATAATTTCAACATATCAATACTGTTAGGAATTACCAACTTTGTTTTTTTGCAAATTCCAAAGTTTAATTTATGCTATCCCTTATTAGCTAATGCTAATAAGTTAATAATAATAATAATAATAATAATAATAATAATAATAATAATAATAATAATAATATTCTGCTGTATTTTGTTGTTTTTTGTAATCTCATGTTGGGAAAGTACAGTTACTCTCTTTTAGAATTATACACACAAAATTCCAATATTCTCACTGCAATTAATAGCTGTTACAAAAAACAGGTCTGAAAATGGCAAAGGCACAATAATTAAAGGCTATAATTTTCCCTTTTCAACACACAACAGTTCTGTGAAAGTTAAAACTAATTCAAAATCCATTCTTTAGAAAACTGCACTGCAACAGTAATATAAAACTTGCACTTCTAACACAGTATACAAGCTGAAACTCTTAATTGCATCCTTAAATGATTTCACCTTATTGCAGATTCATAACATTCAAGAAATCATTCACTTAGCATTCTTTTAATATTCTTCTCTAAATTTTAAAATGCATTTCATGCTTTGATTTTTGCATGCAAATGGTTCCTAGTGGGAAGCCTGACACTGCACCGAGTCCACCAGTGCACTGTAGTCAGGGGTATAGCTTGACACAGCAACTCTGATTGAATCTTCAAGGTGTATATCAGTTAAGCAAGTCCTGTGTTTATTTTTAATGAAATTCATGTTAGAAAAAGTTGACTCACAGAGATAGTCGAACAGACACGCAACGTTCAAGGCTACTGTGTGCACACCTTTGTATTTTTATGAGTCCACAAGATACCAGAAGTTTGAGGACCCCTGGTGGGCTTTGAAAGTAATGTCATTTTGCAAAGTAATGATTTCCATTTCAATCTCATCAGCATTCAAGGTGAATATGTCACCTGGTTGTTCAAAAATGTATGTAATGTCACATTGCATGAAAGGATTAGCAATGAATGCAACACACGGCTGCAGTTTATCAGTCATGAAATCTTTCTTCAAACTCTTGCCCAAGCCTAGACATTAGCTAGGTGTACTTTTCTACATCCCAGTCTAAGGCTACAGATGCAGGGACTTTTCCATTCAAAACTGACTGCACAGATGGAAAGTGCAGGAATTTCTTACTTTGCAAATGCACAGAAAAAAATTTTCAACTTTGCTCTGAATCTATTCACAGCACTGATCATACAGTCAGTTCACAGTTCAAGTGGCTTGCAGTTCACAGTTCAAGTGATTCAGTTTCCCTGTGATGTTGGTCAGAAAAGCAAGGTCAAGCACCCACTCAGTGTCCTGAAGCAAAGTAGTGTCCTGCCCTCTGGGTTCCATGAACTCTTTGATTTCATCCAGAAGTGACAAAAAGTGCTGCAGTACTCTACTCCTGCTGAGCTATCGTATCTCTGTGTGCAGCAAGAGGTCACAGTTCTCAGCTGACAGCTCCTCCAGAAGAAGTTTGAATGCCTGGTGTTGTGTGGCCTTTACACGGATACTGTTGACAATCTTCTTGACTGGAGTCATGACATGATCAAAACCCATCACTTTAGCACAACTTGCCTGTTGATGGAGGATACAGTGGTAAGTGAGGAAACAGGGAAAGTTTGGATCGCTTCTGTAGCATGCAATAAGACCAGAATGACGGCCAGTCAGTCATCGTGGGGGCTCCGTCGGTAGTTACCGATACCAACTTTTGAAGTGGGATGATTTTCTCTGTAAAATAGCACTTTATGGCCTTGTAGATGTCAATGGCCCTTGTTGTGGTTTTCAGGGACAGCAAAGTAAGCATCTCCTCCTTCACAGTGAAATCACCAAACACCATTCTGACGAAGACCATCAGCTGTGCCGTGCTGGTTTTATCCACCAACTTGTCACTTTGGATGCTAAAGTACCTGCATGTACTCATGTCACCGTTTAGCTGTTCCACCAAGTTAGTGGACATTGCTGATACTCTCCTGGCTATGGTGTTGGCACTTAGCTGAACATCCGTGATGGCAGTGAGGATCTCCTTCCCATTCTTGTGATCTATAAACAAAGTATCTGCAACCACTGACATCACCCCTTTGACCCCCTCTCCATCCACAAAAACCTTTTTGCGCTTAGCCAGGTAGTGTGCTGCTCTGAGGGAAGCTTCTGTAACCACTTTCTGTTGCTTTGCTGGCTTGGTGAAAAAAAAGACTGTTGTCTGCCCAAAGCTGCCTTGAGTTCATGAGTCTTTTGAGCACATAATGTGCTGCCTGGAGGGTAGCTAGCATCGAACAATCTGTGGCGTGTAGAAAAATGTCTATCCACATTGTGTCTCTTAGCCAAGGTTACGGCAGCTCCACAGGTCAGACACATACAACGTTCACCAACTTGAGTAAAGAACTCTTACCACTTTCAGGATGAATGGGAGAAAGTCTTCTTTTTCTTGCTCTCTGACATTGCATTTAAACACTTACAAAATTACCTTTACAGAAAATGTACAACTTGTCACACTATGTTGATCGCTATCCTTTGGCGGGCTAATGACTGAGGATTGAATGCAAAGGGGAGTTGGCGCGGTGACATAATAGGCTAAACTTTGACCCAGCAAAGAAAATTATCTACATTAGGCTTCTATTTTATTTTTAAAAAATGTTAGGTGGATTTTTAGAAAATATTTCTGGATTAAACTTCAAGGCATCTTAAAAAATGAAAATAAGAAAAATATATATTTTTTAAATTAGCAAATATTATTTGAACAGTGCAGTAGTCACTGGCTATTTTTAGAGCATCCATCATGGGCACTTCCCAGGCTCCTGGCAGGCTACCTGGTGCCCACAGGCACTGTGTTGATGAGACCAGAACTAGAGGAAGTGGATAGGGATATTTCACTGATACTTGGTTAAGTCCTTTGTAGTCAATACAGGGGCGAAGCCCTCTGCCTCATTTCTCCATGAAAAAGAAACCTGCTGAGGCTGGAGACCTAGAAGGGTAACCCTGCTTGAGAGCCTCCTGAATGTATTCTTCCATGGCTGCTTGTTCCTTCTGCAACAGAGGGTGGATGCATCCACGAGGTGGCAACATGCTTGGTAGGAGGTCAATCATGCAGTGATGTGGTAGACCACAGGTCTTTCCTTTGCTAAAAAATCTCCTTGAGGTCAAGATAACATTCAGGGCTGTTGTCGAGGGTATCAGGTTGGGGACTCTCTACAGAGGTGGATATGAGAGTGACTTGAGGTCAAGTGATGCAGCTCTGAAAGCATGCAGGAGACCATTGTAGAATATCCTTATTCTGCCAAGAGATGAGCTGGTTGTGAAGCTGCAGCCACAGGTAACCCAGGATAATATCATGACTTACAGTGAGGTAGAGTGAAATGTGTTCAGAGTGGATGGCACCCACCTGGATACAGAGAGGATCTGGACATAGGGTAACAAATCCATCTCCTATTGGTCCTCCATCGATGGTCTGAATGCTGAGCACACTGTGCAGCGGTGTTGTTGGCAAGTTGAACTTCTGCACAACAGAGTTGCTGATGAAGTTCACCTCTGCCCCTGAATCAATGAAAGCAGAGAGGATATAGGTAGAAATAGCCAACTTTAGCATTATTATGTTGTATGGAGGACCTTCTGAAGGGGATGAGCGTGGCAGACGAATGAGACAGCCATTGAGTTGACGTTCAGGGCTACCGCAATAGAAGCAAAGTCCCTCCTTCCTTCTTCTGGCTTGTTCAGAACAAGTTAAACATGTACGTGAGATGTCCATGGCAGAGTTTTCTTCAGAGGTGAGTTCCAATTCACTATTTTCTTGTAGAGAGCCAACAAGCTAAGAGATTGCCTAGGTGAATCGCGAGGTCAATGAGGGAATCGAGTGTGAAGTATTCATCTCTGCAGGACAGTTCACTTAGAATTTCAGGGTGTAAGCCTTGGCGAAATACTGCCTTCAGTGCGGGATCATTCCAACCACTAGCGGCCGTCAGCGTTCTGAATTCCAAGGCATACTCTGCCATGCTTTTGGAACCCTGTGATATGGTGAATAAACTTTCACCTATTTCAATCCCCTTGGGTTCATAATCACAAACCCTTTTGAACAAAGTGAGGAATTGTTCATAACATTTAGTTGGCTCACCACCCTCATTCCAAACTGCACTGGCCCATCATAGCGCTTTTCCCGTGAGGAATTTAGCAATCTTGTGCTAGTCTGATAAGCTAGATAGAGCCATGAAATACATGGATCATTGGAGAAGGAAGCCCTTACAGGTGAGCGGATCTCTGGCGAACTTCTTTGGAGCCGGCAGCTGTAGCATTGGGCTCGAAGCTGACTCAGGACGTGTCATGAGGGCCTGCAACATCACAGTTGCTAGCTGGGACATTTTGGTGTTGGGGTCAACTAGCATCTGCTGATGCTCTCCCAATAAGCATCCTTGAGCATTGAGAGCAGTTTGCTGTGCTTCTTCTGCTACATCCATTACGGCGAAGTATCCTGTCATGGTGCAAGCACTTACGGATGCAAACTCAGAAGAGCATCATAGAGAAGATGGTGACATAGCCAAAACGTGAGACAAGAATCAGAGTCGTAGAACAAGCAAAGGTCGGGTGATTGGCAAACAATGTTATAGGGAAGAGACAAAATAGTAAACAAAGAACAGGGAAACCAGAGTCAGAAGAATGAGGGGTCAGTCAGAGAACAACAAGGCTCAGAATGTACTATGGAAGGCAGAATGATACTTTACAATGAGGTGAAGAGAGTGAGAGGTTTATATAGGCAGGAGGACTAATTGGAGTAACGATTGGCAGCTGAGTCAGTAGTCAGGAGCGAGAGGTCGCTGTGAATTGTGGGTGGTGTAGTTCAAGGTGTCCATGTTTGTAGTTTGGTCAGGTTCAACGAGTTTACTGACACTGGAAAACACTTTGCAGAGTCATTCGACTCTCCCATTGTCGATGCAACATCTCAGCAAAACATTAACACTATTACACACTTATTAAAGTGATGGTTCGGAGTAAATTCACCCTAGGGTCATTTGAACCGTGACATCCAGCCAAGTATCCCACCCGAAGTTTTTTCTACCTTGGCCGAATATTAGCAGAGTTATTGAGTTATCCCGAATAGCTTAGTACAAGCGCTAACGGACCCTGGCAGTATCTCCAAAATTACCACACTAAAATCACATGCCATGACACCAAACTTCCACAGTAGTACAAATATGGTCTGTA
>JAODXR010000024.1:43161093-43171352 GCA_028877395.1 Cathorops festae
GTGATGACCTGGCGACTTGTCCAGGGTGTACCCCGCCTCTCGCCCGTAGTCAGCTGGGATAGGCTCCAGCTTGTCTGTGACCCTGTAGAACAGGATAAAGTGGCTAATGAGATGAGATGAAAAAAAAAATGTTTGTATCTGAGCAGCATATTACATAAGAGAGCATTTTCAGATTAAAAAATAAAGCATAATGAAGGCTGCTGGGTTTTGGTGTAAAATGAAGAAGCGAGTGTGACGGTCAAACGGTGGCTGGTTCTGAAAGATGCTCAGTAAAACCTACAGCTCATTTCCACATCAAACTGCACTCACTGTACCTGAGACTAAAGCAAAGGGTCAGCTCACACCAAATATCGACTTTGTTTCATTTATTATGGATTATTGATTACTGTTTATAATATATTTTTTAAATATTGAAAATTTTAATTTCATTATTTTTAAGCCATTTTTGGTCTCCAGCATTTATTTATATGTGCCTAAAGCTTTTGCACAGTACTGTATAGGATCAGTGCTGAGTTACATGGATTTAGTGAGAATTTAAAGCTGAAATTGGTGTTCAAATCTCATACATAACTACAGACTTAAGCACTTTTCAGAATATACTATGTTTGTGTTAACCATTCAGGGAAACGTTTGGCGAGTTATGTTTCACTGATGCATAAATCTTGGCCTTCTGACATGCATGTAATTGATGATGTAATTCATGTTTTGGGGTGTGGGAAGTGGCTTAATGATAAAGGCTCTGAGCTACTCACTGGAAAGTTGTTGGTTCAGGCCCCTATACTGCCAACCTGTCACTGTTGGACCCTTGAGCAAGGCCCTCTGCTCCAGGGGTATCATAAATCAGAATCAGAAAAACTTTATCCTGTTCTACAGGGTCGCAGGCAAGCTGGAGCCTATCCCAGCTGACTACGGGTGAAAGGCGGGGTACACCCTGGACAAGTCACCAGGTCATCACAGGGCTGACGCATAGACGTAGACAACTATAAAAGACATATATAAGATAAATATAAAAGTCCATGATATTGACATCAGAACAATAAAGTGACATAGGCCCCTAACAGATAAAAGTCTGTGGGTATGGCTAGTGCAGTTATAAACAGTGATGCAAATTGGATGAGCTTATAGACTGTCTAAAGTGATGTGTGCGTAACCAGTTCTTAATGATGGCAGAGTCTGGTATTGATGGCGGGGTGTCAGGATCCTGAGTGTGTGTATTGATGGGAAGGGATGCAGGATCCAAAGTTTGTGTGTGTGTGTGTGTGTGTGTGTGCAGGGGGGAAAAGTGGGACATAAGCAGCATATAAAGGAAATACTAAGTGGATGAGTTCTAAATGAAAAGACCCATAATAATAATAATAATAATAATAAGAAGAAGAAGAAGCATCAGCATAATTAAAATTGAAAAATTTGAGAAATCTGAAATCCTTTTTGTTTTGATTAATTCTTATTTTTATAATGCTTGTGATGTTGCCAAGATCCGTCCTTTCTTTTGTGCTCGTGTGATGTGTGTGGAGAGGGGGGGGGCTGGTGATCCGAGGCTGGTCTCTGGTGAAAGTGCAGAACCACAACCCGCATCAAATCACCGGTGACTTTTATTGGTGAAAACAGGAGCACTTCCGAATAAAGAGCCCGAGCTTCTGGAATTGCAAAGGTCATCAGTCGCAGCCCATCTCCTCTGGCACTGTTGCGGACGCGTTTTCTACGACATCCAGTATTGATCTTTTGTTTACGAGCAACACTGAGGGACAGCTCATCACCGGAAACACCCGGGAGAATGATCCCCGAGCACCTCCAGTGGACTTACCGGTAGCTGGAGCTGCAGACTCTGGTGATGTGTGCATGCTGGGGATCCTGTGCAGAAGATTACACCGGACCAAGGCTGGAGTCTCTTTACATAAAGCAAACCTGAGCAGCACGGCTCATACTGGGATTTTACAGCCCTCTCTCTCTCAGTCTGTGTTTCAGGTCTAAAATGTAGCATATGATGGCTAATAACAGCAGTGTAACACTTTGGGACGTCACACCACCCTGAGTCCTGTGCAAAATGGCAGGATGTGAGCGCCATACTGCCTTATCAGATGGCAGAAAGCGGCTGTTTTCATTTGTGGCTTAGACAACCTGCATTTCCACATTTCTACCCGGGATGCTCTCTCTCTCTGTCCTGGGAGCGCAACATGTATTTCCTGTAAGTGTTCCTGGCCTTTTTACGGATTCTCCGGCGTAATGGACGGATAGAGAATAACACACGATGAATACAAACAAGCGAAATGCTCTCTCTCTCTCTCTGCAGTCCTGTGAAAAGAGGATGAAATACGACATTAACCCACGAAGGCCATTTTGATAACAGCACAGGCTATTCATTCAACTCCTGCGTTTTCATTCGCGTTTCAGGCTTTTTTTTTTTTTTGACGCTTAAAAACCACCTGGTTGAGCTGAATTTCTTGATTGCTTCTCTAAAGCATGTGCTGCTACATCTGAAGGAAAAGAAGAAGAACCTCGTCGCTTCCTCCCTCACTCCCGCGCGCACTGTCTCCGCGAGGCTTCACCATGGAAACCTGGCGCGAGCGACCATGATGGTAAACCGGGCAGGAAGCGCACAGCGGCGGCGGATATGGAAACAGCCCCGGCTGCAGACACTCATCTCCCTGACACTGCTGGGCTTTTCCGCCTTCTTTGCCTGTGTGGACCGAAAGCGGGCATTCTGTGGCCTGTTTTAGTTAATTTTTTTTGACACATCTTTCTGACAACACATGTATGGAGCTCGGAAAAGTGTTTTTGGTAGACTGTTAGGCTGCCATAGGTAGAGGGACTTATCTCTCTTAAACTGTTGTTGTTGTTGTTGTTGTTGTTGTTTTCTTTGCCTGTGTGGACTGAAAGAGAGCATTCTGTGGCTTGTTTTAATTTTTTTTTAATTTTTTGAACATTTTTCTGACAACAAATGTATGGAGCTCGGAAAAGTGTTTTTTTGTAGACTATTAGGCTGGCATAGTTAGAGAGACTTATCTCTTTTGAACTGTTGTTGTTGTTGTTGTTGTTGTTTTCTTTGCCTGTGTGGACCGAAAGCGAGCATTCTGTGGCCTGTTTTTTATTTTTTGCACATCTTTCTGACAAAAATGTATGGAGCTTAGAAAAGTTTTTTTGTAGACTATTAGGCTGTCATAGTTAGAGGGACTTATCTCTTTTAAGCTGTTGTTGTTGTTGTTGTTGTTGTTTTCTTTGCCTGTCTGGACCGAAAACGAGCATTCTGTGGCCTATTTTAATTTATTTTTTGCACATCTTTTTGACAACAAATGTATGGAGCTCTGAAAAGTGTTTTTGGTAGACTATTAGGCTGCCATTTCAAGTGCTAAAGCTTACGAGTCACTTCAGACAGGTCCAGTTTGCTAACCCTAATCTGTGTAAGATGAATTCAGTGCACATGCAAGATCCAGCATCAGGATCTTGATGCAGGGAGTGACAATCAGGAGCCCACACTGAATCCAGTCATCAGATGGAACTCTCAGGTCGAAAACTTGTTTAACATGGGAATTAAGCGGGCGCCAGGCAAGCCAGCACAATGTACTGATGTACTTTTTAAGAACTGCTTGCTTAAGGGACAATAAGGATCTGTTTTTCATTCTTCACGTAACCTTTTCAAAATGCCTCGGAACCGACCCTTCGAGCCAGAGTACTCTGTTGAGTGTTCAGCAGACTGCTCGGTCACGTTGCCCTCTGATCCGGGCCAAGCAGTGGGAAGAACCCATGAGGTCACCGTGCGTAACTCGGGCTGCTGTTTGTGTCTCCCTCGGTTCATGCGTCTTACATTTACCCCGGACTCACTGGAAAACCTCTACCAGACCTATTTTCGGAGGCAACGGCATGAAACCCTGCTGGTATTGGTGGTCTTTGCAGCCCTCTTTGACTGCTATGTGATTGTCATGTGTGCTGTGGTCTATACCAGTGATAAGCTTGCATCTGTGGTTGTGGCATGTGTAGCATTGGCTGTGGACATCGTGCTCTACCTACTGTGCCGCTTCGGACTTCTACCTGAGCGCATCTCTCGCCGGCTGGTGCCCTATGCCCTATGGGTGCTCATAGATGCCCACATTTTCTGTTATCTAGGACTGAACTTCGCTCGCTTCCACCAGGCCAGTGACACAGTAGGTTGGCAGGCCTTCTTCAGCTTCTCCTTCTTCTTAACACTGCCATTACGACTGACACCTATTGTGCTCATCACGGCTGTGTCATGCGGTGTGCACACGTTGGCGCTGGGCGTCACCATCGCACAGCAGCAGCAGCAAGAAGACATCCAAGGAGCTGCCCTCGGGAGACAGGTTAGGGCACTGGGGACAGGGGATAAAAATGAAAGGTTAGGGTGCTTGAGGAAAGTCATGGTAACATTCTGAAAATGTGGTAGTAAGAAAGATCCAGTAGAGGAGCTTGAAGTGGATTAAAAAGGATGAGTAATCATATTATTTTAACCGATCTGACTGATCCTTAACACTGAGCATTTTTGGACCACAAAGATATCAGTGTGTGTTTCAGAAATATTAGCTCCCAGTTACTTGTCAGACATTAGTCAACTGTAATTTTGAAAGACAGTTTACCATTGGTAATGCTCACTCAACATCATGGGGAAATGAACTGCACTGAGCTTTAATATTAGCCAGCTGAGGCTTTAGCTTGAGCAGGAAATGTATACTGTAATCACACAATCACCGTACATAACCCAACTCAAATGTCACACAATGTATTTTCTTACTATCAAACTTTTTACCTTAGCTAAATAGAGACCTTCTAAAACCATATTTTGAGGTTTATAACAAACCACAGGTTAACAGACCACATCAAAATTGAGGATCTTCTTGACGTTATTAAAATGACTCCCATAATGAATGTAATCAAGAGCAAAACCCTCAAACTCTTTGGCCATGTAAAATGGGCAGAAAAAGAACTTGCTAAGATCCGTGTCGAAGGTATGATGGAAGGCAAACGGAACAGAGGAAGATTGAGAAAGCGTTGGCGAGGCAATATATACCAATAGTCCAGTCTTAATATTAATGACCTTAACAAAGCTACACATAACAGGAAACTTTGGAAGGTGATTTCTCATATTAGTGCGTAATCTGCTGCAGGCAGAGACAGTGTTAGATGATTACCTCACTTCAGCACTTTAAACGTTCATTTAAAAAATTTGAAAATATTTTTTTCACATGATTACAACATACGTTTCATGTCCGAGCTGGGCCTTATTTTAACGTTGTTTCACATTGCATACACATTACATTACATAAGCATTATAATACAAGAAATATAATTACTGCCTTATCTGTGGATACATCCATTTGTCACCATGCAGGTGACGTCAGCAGTCCATCCAATTGCTTACAATTGAGGAAATGACTTAAGCAGATGGAAAATGCTTTATCTACTATGTGGTTTGATCTACCATGAGCACTATGACTTAAAAACAAGGTTCTTGGACATGTGTGTCTGTGATCTTTGTTGTATGAGCAAAGGTTAAATCTAGGATGTGAGACGATAATGTCACACTGTACAGCCTGGTTATGAAACTATGTACAGTACAGAGATAGCTGCAAATCCAGGATAATGATATCTGCCATGGAGCACTTGGTCCAGACCATTAGTGTCATGTTGGATGAATGCCATGCATCATTAAATGCATGGGACTAATGGTCAGATGATTCCAGACGACTAATAATTAATAATATCAGATTTATGCTACCTTCTAAAACCCAACCACCATTGAAAAACATGTTAAAGTAAGAAGCAAAGAAAGAATTAAAAGAAGTAATTAAAAAAAGAAACATAATTCCTTTTATTTGTATTTATATCTATTACCATACTAACCTAATTTTCAGAAAAGTTGGGATATTTTCCAAAATGTAATAAAACCAAAAATCTATTATTTGTTAAGTTATGTGAACCTTTATTTAACTGGCAAAAGTACAAAGAAAAGATTTTCAATAGTTTTACTGACCAACTTAATTATACTTTGTAAATATAAATGAAGTTAGAATTTGATGCTTGCAACACACTCAAAAAAAGAGTTGGGACAGAAGCATTATTACAATTGCATTACATAACCTTTCATTTTAATAGCACTTTAATTGTATGGGATCTGAGGATACGAATTGTTGCAGTTTTGCAATTGGAATTTTTGTCCATTCTTACTTGATACAAGACTTCAGCTGCTCAACAGTCCGTGGATGCTGTTATCTGATTCTCCTCTTCATGATGCACCGTACATTCTCAGTAGGAGACAGATCTGTATTGGCAGCAGGTCAGTCAAGCGCACTCACTCTGTGTCAATGAAGCCACACTGTTGTAGCCCATGCAGAATGAGGCTTGGCATTGTCCTGCTGAAATAAGCATGGACTTCCCGGGAAGAGATGCCACCTTGATGGCTGTCTCTCTAAAATCTCAATATATGCCCAAATATATCAGTGGTACCTTCACACACATGCAACTCACCCATGCCATGGGCACTGATGTCCCCCATCACACATGCTGGCTTTTGCACCTTTCTATGATGACAAACTGGATGGTCGTGTTCACCTTTGGCACTGAGAACTCGACATCTGGTTTTCCTGAAAACATGCTGAAATGTGGACTCATCTGACCACAGCACACATTTCCACTGTCTTTCGGTCTGTCTGAGATGAGATCGGGCCCAAAGAAATTGACCGCATTTCTGCATAGAATTGATGAATGGCTTCCTCCTTGTGTAATACAGTTTCAGTTTGCATTTCTGGATGCAGTAATAAACTGTGTTAAGTGACAATGGTTTTCTGAAGTACTCCCAGGCCCCTGTGGCTATATTTGTCACATTAGCATCACAGTTTCTCAGGCAGTGCCGCCTGAGGGATCAAGCACATTCGACAGTGGTTTCTGACCTTGCCCTTTATGCATTGAGATGTCTCAGAATTCCACAATATTATGTACTGTAGATTTTGAAAGACCTAAAATCTTGTGTTGAGAAAACTTCTTTATGAATTGACTAACAATTCTCTCACAAAGTTTGGCACAAAGGCATGAGCCACGAGTCATCCTTGCTTGTAAAGACTGAGCTTTTGGTGCTGCTCCTTTGATACCCAATCATGTTACCAATTAAACTGCTTATTGTGGAATCTTCCAAAATGGTGTTACTTGAATATCCTATACAATTTTCAGTCTTATTTTGCCTCTATCCCAATTTTTTTTTAGTGTGTTGCAGGCATCAAATTCTCACTTAATTAATCTTTACAAAATGCAATTAGGTTAGTCAGTAAAACTATTGAAAATATTTTCTTTGTACTTTTGTCAGTTAAATAAATGTCCATGTGAATTAACTACTGGCAGATTTTTGTTTTTATTGTTTTTTGGAAAATATTCCAACATTTTTGGAAATGGGGTTACGTACTTGGAAATGGGGTTACTTTTATGGACGTGTTGGTACTTACTAGCCATTTTGTTTATTACTTTAGACACAAATTCACCTCCCCATGGAGGTACTAAAACTACTAAATACTTACTGAAACACAAAATATGCACCATCAGTGAAATAAACTGCAAATTAGTCTCTACTGGAAGTAATTATGTAAAAAAAATACTATCATTGAGAGAATGTAAAGCTATTGCATACATACATACTGAACCATTGTGCTTTCTGAACTAATTATCTAAATATTTGTCTTGTCTAGCCTAAATGAAAATCCAAAGCTGAACAATAATGTTAATTATTATACATACAGGACACTTTTTCGATGGAATAAAAACATGTATTCTATTCCCTTCTAGCGGGTTTCATTCATTTTGTTTGATAGCATGCAGTATTGTTAGCATATCGCTTATCCTACGTGTATTACGTCACTCTACCCAATGGAGAATGGGCGTTGAATATGGTTTATGATATTGCATGGTTGTCAAGACAACACAACGTCACATGTCGGACCAATATTCAGTGAGAGTTTTCTGCTGCGCATGTGCAGAAGCATTTCTTTGTTTGCCAGCGGCACCCGCAGTGAATTGAAACTGCCATAAGATACGTATCACATGTAAAACTTCCGTGCTAGCAAGCGACTATGACAATTTGGAAACAAACATGGCTGCCAGGTTTGCTTTGTTTTTGTAAAATCGATAATTGTTCCATTGAGTGTGTATGTATAATAATAATCATCATCATCATCATAATGTTGGCTGGCTTTTTGTCATGGTATATCAGATATATTCCATTTGTCTTTGACTCGTTCAGTATCATGCTAGCTGAATGCAATATATCTGATATACCACTCAACGCCAGCCAATATTATATTTAATTATTTTTTCTATCTTGAATTGGAAACTAAAATTACATTGGAAATAATAACTCGCTGTCTTTAATCAAGTTTTTGACTACTATTCTTTAAGGTCAGTCGAATGCAGTACAGTTGCATGCAGTTAAATTCATAACAACAGAGCATGATATGGTGATATTTAAATTGTGATAATCACACAGAGAGATTCACAATTACGTGTGTGTAGTTATATTTTGTTGTATCTACAAAAGCAATGGGATTATAAGCCGTTGTGAAAAAAGGCCATGCGTAAACTCATAAACAGACTTATATTTTACGAGATGACTAAATCGTATACATTTTGAGAGCAGCCTTGGTATTGGCAAGAATTTAATTTGGATTCACTGTCGAATTAATATGTAGAGTAGTGTTCCTTTGTGTAGAAGAGATTCCAAAAGGTTGTATTTTTGTATGTTATTACACTGTATTTAGCTGGGTATGCTGGACACTCAGGGTCTGAACTCTTTTTGCTGCAAACTGCAGCCTCAAGAGACGTGACACAAAGCCCCCCCCCAGAAGATTAGAATGCACTGCAGCAGGAGAACCTGCATTTCAGGGAGAAATCTAGGGATTAAATTCACTGTATTTATTATACAGCTGTTTGCACCTACACAAGCTGTTGAGCATTTAAAATCAGGCATCATGTTAATGGAAAATAAACATGCATCATTGAAGACAGTTCCCTGTAGATTACTCGAGCTCAGAGCTCTTACCTGTACATGGGTCAGCTATATAAAGACTTTGGATTTTAATGTTTGCAAACAATAATAGTATAAAGAAATTATGGTTACAGGATCAGATTATAGCTGGTTCATCAGAGAACTGTAAATATATTCCTAGCCTACTCTCAGGTTTATGCAAACAAGACCAGCACTATAAGCCCAACACACTAAAGAACAGGCCTTTTAATAACCTGAAGAGCAGTGCACTGATTATATAAGTAAGAGTTCAAGAATAAAAAGCACTTAGACATTAATTATTGTGCATGCCTGTGCAGGAGAATGTGTTTCTACTAAAAAAAACGTGTTTCGCTGTGATTTGGTTTAAAGGTAATTTTGTTTAACTCTTTTCTTCAGCTGCTGGCCAACATCCTGATCTACATATGTGCAATTACTGTGGGGCTTATGTCATATTACATGGCTGATCGCAAACACCGCAAGGCCTTTTTGGAGGCCAGACAGTCTCTGGAGGTGAAGCTGAATTTAGAGGAGCAGAGTCAGCAGCAGGTAAGCCCAAGAAAAATTGGAAAATTCTGTGGCAGTACTTTTCAGAATGTAGCCTTGGACCCTTTAGTGGGCCATTAATATTTATTTTAACTGTAAAAATAATTGCTCAAAAATAGATTAGGCTAATATTTTTATTTTAATTTCCTATTTATATAAGGGAATTATTATTTGAGTAAGAATTATTTAAAGGTAGACTGCTTTTTTCAAGTGTAGGTCATAAAAAGAATTTTCCCTGATACCCAATTATTTTTGTTTAGTGGACCGAAAGCGACTGAATTCAAATCACAGACTTCCAGTTTTATTAGGTTTTTTAAATAGAACAATTAATGAATTTAGGGCCACTTGGCCCTAAATTCTTCGCTATTTTTGCCTGCTTCACCATGACCCAATTCAAGATGCACCAGGTGGTGGGCTTTCCCTGTTCACACAAGGCATTGTGGGATACAAATTTGAAATGGGAGAGAAAAATGGAGGATGTGAGTGTGCGAATGAAAACATGAAAGACCGACTGCAGTAACGGAAAGTGAGAAGAAAAGACGTTATATTGCGAAGGGAAGGAAACGTAGGACCAAACTAATAAATATTGGCGGTCAGCGAGCACCTCGGTGTGACCAGCTGTTCGTTTAGCGACAGAATGATATAACTGTCAGTGCACGGTCAAGGTAAACCTGTAGATGGCAGTAATGCAACACTGTGGATGCCAGCTGCCGTAAAACCC
>JAODXR010000024.1:45356530-45368023 GCA_028877395.1 Cathorops festae
ATCGCTCCTTACAGCGTGAAATTCGACCAATGAGCGCGCTAGAATTATGATATTCACTTATGTAATTATACTAATGGGGGATATTAGTAACTACAAACGGAGAGAAATTTAAAATTGCAATTTTTTTTTTTAGTAAATAAAAACATAAATCTTGCCATGGTATAAGAAGGATGAAACACACTGAGATGTACCGTTATATGAAAGTGGTCCTTTCCAGGGTTGTAATTTCTCTTCCACTGTTGATTATTTTCTTATAACAGCACATCCTTATAGATTTTTCAAGACTATGTTTAGGTTCCCTACAGAAATGAATTATGCCAATAAATGTACAGTTCTAGGCTCATCGCTGTATTTACATGCAAAGCTTCCCTGGCCATTTTGTTGGCTGTTGAATAGCTTAAAGGTAGCCCGTGCACCAGTCGCATGAGTTTGCAGTTAAATTGTCAGTTGCTGTGAAAAGACCATCTGTCTGTCTGTCTGTCTGTCTGCTGTCTCCATACATTAATTATAACACATTGCCGTGCCTTAATTGACTGCAAGTTTTGTGTTTTGTTTTGAAAAACCCCACTTTAACATTTGTCATGTGTGCATCTTTCTTTGAGCTAAAAAAAAAGACCTTAACCATACATAACATCCTGTCATGCTTGCTCATAATCATACTTTTCTTTACCATTTGCTTCCACTAATACAGAAAGCTGCTGAGAAACTTAAAGAGGAAGAGAGGAAAAAAATGGCTGAAATGCAAGCCGAGTTAGAGAAACAGAAGCAGCTAGCTGAAGCTCATAAAAAAGCCGTTGCCAAATCCGAGAAAGAGGCGCAGGAACTCAAACTCCTGATGGAAGAAGAAGTTAGAAAGAGAGAGGTTGTTTCTGTGGATGCTGAGAACCAAAAGCAAAATATTCAGCAAGAGTTGCATGAGCTCAAAATAATGTCCGAGCAGCAGATCAAGTTAAAAAGTGATCTGGTGGAGGACGCTCAGCAGAGTCGAACCAAAATAGAGGAGGAAATACGTATCATCAGACTCCAGCTGGAAACGACATTAAAGCAGAAATCCACTGCAGAGGCAGAGCTGAAACAGCTCCGGGACAATGCCGCTGAAGCGGAGAGACTCCGCAAAGCAGCTCAAGAGGAGGCGGAGAAGCTTCGCAAACAGGTCGCTGAAGAAACTCAGAAAAAACGCATGGCAGAGGAAGAGCTCAGGCTTAAATCTGAAGCCGAAAGAGAGGCTGCTAAGCAGAAGCAGAAAGCCTTGGAGGACCTTGACCAGCTGAGGATGCAAGCGGAGGAGGCAGAGCGACGCATGAAACAGGCCGAGGTGGAAAAAGAAAAGCAGATCAGTTTCGCTCAGGTCGCAGCACAGAAAAGTGCAGCTATTGAGCAAGAGCGCAAGCGCATGTCTTTTGTTGAAAAGACGTCAAAGCTTGAAGAATCGCTTAAAGAAAAGCATGGAACTGTCCTTCAGCTGCAAGAGGAAGCAGAACGCTTCAAAAAGCAATCGGACGAAGCGGACAGGGCACGGGAGGGAGCCGAAAAAGAGCTAGAAAAATGGAGGCAAAAAGCCAACGAGGCCCTTCGTCTAAGGCTCCAGGCTGAGGAAGAAGCCCACAAAAAGTCTCTTGCCCAGGAAGATGCCGAGAAGCAGAAAGAAGAGGCTGAGCGTGAGGCAAAGAAGCGGGCCAAAGCTGAAGAGTCTGCCCTGAAGCAAAAAGACATGGCAGAGCAAGAACTTGAGAGACAGAGGAAACTGGCTGAATGCACAGCTCAGCAGAAGCTCTCGGCCGAGCAGGAGCTCATCCGTTTAAGGGCCGACTTTGAACATGCAGATCAGCAGAGATCCCTGCTTGATGATGAGCTGTACCGCTTAAAGAACGAGGTAAATGTTGCTGTGCAACAGCGGAAGCAGCTTGAAGATGAGCTGGCCAAGGTACGAAGTGAAATGGACATACTTCTCCAGCTTAAATCCAAAGCCGAGAAGGAAAGTATGTCTAACATCGCAGAGCGAAAAGAGCTCCTTGAAGCTGAAGCTGCTAAAATGAGGGAACTTGCCGAAGAAGCAGCTAAACTCCGTGCAATCGCCGAAGAGGCAAAAAGGCAGAGGCAGGTTGCTGAGGAGGAAGCTGCCAGACAAAGAGCAGAAGCTGAAAGAATACTGAAAGAAAAACTTGCAGCGATCAACGAGGCTACTTGCCTAAAAACCGAAGCAGAGATCGCACTCAAAGAGAAAGAGGCAGAAAACGAGCGTCTCCGAAGGCAAGCTGAAGATGAGGCATACCAAAGGAAGGCTCTTGAAGATCAAGCAAGCCAGCACAAGCAAGACATTGAGGCGAAGATCAATCAGCTCAAGAAATCTTCTGATGTGGAATTAGAGAGACAGAAAGCGATCGTAGACGAAACCCTCAAACAGCGACGAGTCATCGAAGAGGAGATCCGTATCTTAAAACTTAATTTTGAGAAGGCGTCATCTGGTAAGCTTGATTTGGAGCTTGAATTAAACAAACTAAAGAATATTGCCGAGGAAACCCAGCAAAGTAAGATGCAGGCTGAAAAGGAAGCCGAAAAATTCCGTAAGCTTGCCTTGGAGGAAGAGAACCGAAGACGGGAAGCCGAAGAAAAAGTTAAAAAGATCGCCGCGGCAGAGGAAGAAGCAGCTCGACAACGCCAGACTGCCCAAGAAGAGGTGGAGCGTCTCAAAAAGAAGGCAGAAGAGGCCAGAAAGCAAAAGGAAGATGCTGATAAAGAAGCCGACAAACAGATTATCGCAGCAAAAGAGGCGGTGAATAGATGTAATGCTGCTGAACAGCAAGTCCAGAGTGTCCTTGTGCAACAGAAGGAAGACAGCCTTGTACAGGTAAAACTGAAGGAAGAGTACGAGAAAGCGAAAAAGCTTGCTGAAGAAGCAAATAAGGCCAAAGAAAAAGCAGAAAAAGAAGCGGCCCTTCTTCATCAAAAAGCCGAAGAGGCAGAGCTCCAGCGGCAATCCGCTGAAGCCGAAGCAGCCAGACAAGCCAAAGAACAGGAGGATGCCGAGAGACTGAGAAAGGAGGCCGAGGTAGAAGCAGCCAAACGTGCTCAGGCAGAAACTGCTGCACTGAAACAGAAGCAACAAGCTGATCTGGAAATGGCGAAGCATAAATTGTTGGCAGAGCAAACCCTTCAGCAGAAGTCTCAGGTTGAGCAAGAGCTTACTAGGGTGAAACTGCAGCTGGATGAAACTGACAAGCAGAAATCCCTTCTCGACGAGGAGCTTCATCGCCTTAAAGATGAGGTCAGTGATGCTGTTCGACAGAAGGCCCAGGTAGAGGATGAGCTGTTTAAGGTTAAGATTCAAATGGAAGAGCTGATCAAACTCAAGCGCCGAATAGAAGAGGAGAACCGACGTCTTATTCAAAAGGATCAAGATAACACGCAGAAGTTTCTGGCTGAGGAGGCTGAGAATATGAAACAGTTAGCTGAAGATGCTGCTCGACTCAGTATAGAGGCTCAGGAGGCTGCACGCATGAGGCAAATAGCGGAGTCTGACCTTGTTCAGCAAAGGGCATTTGCTGAAAAAATGCTGAAAGAAAAGATGCAAGCTATTCAGGAAGCATCCAAGCTGCGAGCCGAAGCAGAAATGCTTCAGAGACAGAAAGACCTGGCACAGGAGCAGGCTCAGAAGCTGCTTGAAGACAAACAGCTGATGCAGCAACAACTCGAAGATGAGACCAAACGACTGGAAGAACAGCACTTAACCAGTGTCAAAGAAGCTGATGACCTACGCAAATCAATTGCTGAACTTGAAAGAGAAAAGGATAAATTGAAAAAAGAGGCTGAAGATTTGCAGAAAAAGTCTAAAGAGGTATTGTATTAAACATGGTATAAATGTGCAGCTTATGTCATTAACCCCGCCCCCCAAAAACTAACATCGCTTAAATGAAAATATAAAGATTTTATTTGTCACGGTCATGCTCTCTGAACGATTTTAATTAATTACGTTTCTAGGATATTATTCCCTTCTTTTATACTAACTGTATAATGCCTACTTAATCAGATGTGTGTATATATATTTTTTTCCTATACAATACGCTCGCTTTGTTCAGAGAAATGTATTATGCGCTAATAATTCTTTCTCTTCCTCTCTAGATGGCAAATGCTCAACAGGAACAAATTAAACAGGAGAAAACGATCCTTCAGCAGACTTTCATCTTAGAAAAGGAGCAGCTGCTGAAAAAAGAAAAGCTAATCGAAGATGAGAAAAAGAAACTAGAAAGCCAGTTTGAAGAAGAAGTGAAAAAATCCAGATCTCTGAAAGAGGAACAAGAGCGCCAACGAAAACAACTGGAAGACGAGAAGAATAAATTTCAGGCTACCATGGACGCTGCCCTTAAGAAACAAAAGGAAGCTGAAGAAGAAATGCTCAGTAAACAAAAAGAGATGCAAGAGCTCGAGAAGAAAAAGCTGGAGCAGGAAAAGCAACTTGCTGAAGAAAACAAGAAATTGCGTGAAAAACTTATGCAGCTTGAAGTCATTCAGAAACAGCTCAGGGAAACGGAGAGCCAGAGTAGAGACCTTAATGGACAGTACGTTACAGTGGACAGTGCGAATGATGACTCTGCTTTATCTTTTGATGGCATTCGTGAGAAAGTCCCAGCACTCCGCCTGTTAGACGTAGGCCTCTTAAGCAAAAAGGAGTATGATAACTTATCCAAGGGCAAGATCACAGTTCAGGAGCTTGGCCAGACAGAAAAACTTAAGACTATGCTTCAGGGCACCAACTGTATTGGGGGCTTGCTTGTTCATCCAAACCATAAAATGCCCATTTATGAAGCCATCAAAGAGAAGAAAATTGCTCCTGGAGCTGGTCTACCACTACTAGAAGCACAGGTAGCCTCTGGATACATCATTGATCCTATTAATAACAAGAAGCTATCGGTCAATGAGGCAGTGAAGGAAGGTCTCATAGGCCCTGAACTCCACAACACAATGCTGTCTGCCGAGAAAGCCGTCACTGGTTACAAGGATCCCTATACAGAGGCAACGATTTCACTCTTTGAAGCCATGAAGAAAGGCCTTATTTTGAAAGATCAGGCCATCAGACTGCTTGAGGCTCAAATTGCAACAGGGGGAATCATCGACCCAGTCAACAGCCACCGTGTACCAACGGAAACGGCCTATAAGCAAGGTCAATTCAGTGCAGAGATGAACAAAATTCTCCAAGAGCCTTCTGATGACACACAAGTATTCTTTGATCCAAACACCCAAGAAAATCTCACATACTTCCAGTTGATGAAGTCGTGCGTCACAGATCCTGAAACAGGATTACTTCTCCTACCTATTTCGGAAACGGCTGCTCTTAATGCCAGAGCATTCACGGATGAGGAAACTAAGGATATTTTCAATAAGACAACAGTGTCCGTGCCATTTGGAAAATTCAAAGGAAAGACCATTACGATTTGGGAGATAATCAATTCTGAATACTTTACAGAAGACCAGAGAAAGGATTTACTTCGCCAGTACAAAACGGGCAAGATTACAGTCGAAAAGATCATCAAGATTATAATCACGGTTGCTGAAGAAAAAGAGAAAGCAAATGAGCTTGAATTCGATGGCCTTAGAGCACCTGTTCCTGCAGCAGAGCTACTGGAGTCGAAAGTTATTGATAAAGATCTTTATAACGAGTTGCACAAAGGAAATAAGACCATCAAAGAAGTGTCCGAGATGGAGCCTGTACACAAAGCTCTGAAGGGTAGCAACTGCATTGCAGGCGTTGTCATCGACTCAACTAAAGAAACAATGTCCTTCTACCAGGCTTTGAAAAAAGATATGATGGGACCAGGCCCTGCTCTGACTCTGTTAGAAGCCCAGGCTGCAACTGGATATATCGTAGACCCTGTGAAAAAGCAGAACCTTACAGTAGATGAAGCCGTAAAAGCAGATGTTGTTGGCCCTGAGCTACACGAAAAGCTGCTGTCTGCAGAAAGAGCCGTCACTGGATACAGGGATCCTTACACTGGAAAAACGGTGTCTCTCTTTGAGGCAATGAAAAAAGAACTGATTAACAAAGACCAGGGAATGAGATTTCTTGATGCACAACTGGCAACAGGAGGCATCATAGACCCAGTGAAAAGCCACCGGGTTCCACAGGACATTGCCTACAAGCGGGGTTACTTTGATAATGAAACGTACAAGGCCTTGACTAACCCAACAGAAGACCTCAAGGCTTTCTACGATCCAAACACACAGGAGTATGTCACATATCAGCAGCTTCAGAAGAGGTGTATTACTGACAAAAAGACTGGACTTCAGCTTCTCCCCTTGTCAGAACAAGCAATCAATGCCAAAGAGGAACAGAAGTACACTGAAGCGCAGACCAAAGAAGCAATGACGCAAGCATCAGTAGAGATTCAGAGTGGACCATTTAAAGGCAGAAAAATTACCATCTGGGAGCTAATTAATTCTGAGTATCTTACTGAGGAGCAACGACTTGATTTACTCAGGCAGTACAGATCTGGAAGAGTGAAAATTGAGAAGATAATAAAGATCATAGTCACAATTGTGGAAGACAAAGAAGCTCAGAAACAAGAACAGTCCATTTTCAAAGGGCTTAGGGCTCCTGTCACAGCCAAATCTCTTTTGGACTCCAAAATTATTGATAAGTCTACTTATGATTTGCTTCAACAAGGGAAGAAGACTCCAGATGAAGTCAGCAAAAACAAATCTGTCAGTAGGTACCTACAAGGCTCTGACACCATTGCTGGTATATACCTTGACCCTACAAAAGAAAAGCTTGGCGTTTATCAGGCAATGAAAAAGAAACTTCTGAGACAGGACACAGGAATTGCTCTACTTGAAGCCCAGGCTGCTACAGGTTTCATGGTGGATCCTGTAAAGAATCAGTTTCTCACAGTTGATGATGCTGTTAAAGCAGGTCTTGTGGGCCCTGAACTTCATGAAAAACTTCTCACTGCTGAAAAAGCCGTTACTGGCTACAAAGACCCATTCACAGGCAAAATTATCTCCTTGTTTCAAGCCATGCAAAAAGAACTTATACCCAGAGACCATGCCTTGCCTCTCTTAGAGGCACAGATTTCCACTGGAGGAATCATTGATCCAGTTAACAGTCATCGGATTCCAACCGACGTGGCATGTCAGCAGGGATATTTCAGCAAGGAAATGGCCAGCGTTATGGCTGAGGCATCAGACATAAACAAAACCTTCTCTGACCCTGAGACTGATGAGAACGTGTCCTATAAACAGTTAAAAGACAAATGTATGACAGACCCTGAGACAGGCTTAAACCTATTACGACTGTCCAAACCGCAGGCACCAACAGTAATTGAAAAGACTTACCTTTATACTGAAGAACAAACCCAGAACGATCTATCTAGTACTCAGGTTGACCTTCCAATTGAAGGCCTTTCTCAAGGCTCAATGTCCCTCTGGGATGTCATGAACTCAAATCTGCTACCCGAAGAAGAAAGGATAAAAATCCTGGATGAGTATCGTTCAGGCAAAATAACTAAAGAGCGAATGATTATAATAATCATTGAGATAATGGAGCAGAGAGAAATCATCCGAGGGGAGAACATCAAGTCATGTAACCTGGTCAGACGCCAGGTCACAATTGAAGAACTATATAGTGCCCGTATAATTGACTTGGAAACATTCAACCTGTTA
Organism: Cathorops festae; assembly: GCA_028877395.1. Classification (NCBI taxonomy): domain Eukaryota; kingdom Metazoa; phylum Chordata; class Actinopteri; order Siluriformes; family Ariidae; genus Cathorops; species Cathorops festae. Next base: position 45,364,184 of record JAODXR010000024.1, read on the forward strand.
AAACAAGAGAAGATGACCATTCGTGAGATAATGGAGTTACAGAGTGTTAAACAGTATTTGTTTGGTACTGGCAGCATTGCTGGTGTAGCCCCCGATTCCAAATCTAAAACCAGTATTTATCAGGCAATGAAGAAAGGGCTTATAAATCCAGAATATGCACTTGTCCTCTTGGAAGCCCAGGCAGCCACTGGGTTCATCGTTGATCCTATCAAGAACGAGATGCTCACAGTTGATGAAGCAGTGCGCAAAGGTGTGGTCGGACCAGAAATTCATGACAAACTTCTGTCAGCCGAAAGAGCAGTCACTGGGTATAAGGATCCATACAGCGGCAAACTAATTTCCCTCTTCCAGGCAATGAAAAAGGACCTTGTGCCAAACGACTATGCTTTAAGGCTGCTTGAGGCTCAGACGGCAACTGGTGGTATAATAGATCCAGAATTCAACTTCCATCTGCCAGCAGATGTTGCTACACAACGTGGCTATATCAACAAAGAAACATACGAGAAACTTAACGATGAAGTCAAAGGATATGTTGATCCTGTTACAGATGAAAAACTCTCATATGCACAACTGCTCAAGAGATGCAGGTTTGATAAAGATGGACTGTATTTGCTGGTTTTAGCAGAGAAAAGACCAATGTTTAAGGGTCTCAGGAAAGAAATCACAATGGAAGAACTGATACGCTCTCAAATAATTGATGCCGAAACCGTCACTTCACTTAATGAGGGTCTGTTAACAGTTGAAGAGCTGAGCAGCAGGCTTAAGAAATACCTTGAAGGCACAAGCTGTATTGCTGGTGTGTTTGTGGAATCGACAAAAGACCGTCTTTCTATATACCAAGCCATGAAGAAAAATATGATCAGGCCAGGAACTGCCTTTGAATTGCTGGAAGCCCAAGCAGCTACAGGATACATCTTTGACCCAATTAAGAATCTCAGATTAACAGTCAGTGAAGCTGTGAAGATGGGAATTGTGGGCCCGGAGTTTAAAGACAAGCTCTTGTCTGCTGAACGGGCTGTAACTGGATACCGAGATCCTTATACAGGTAAAACCATCTCACTCTTCCAAGCTATGAAAAAAGGTCTGATTCTCAAAGACCACGGAATTCGTCTTCTTGAAGCTCAAATTGCCACTGGAGGAATCATCGACCCTGAGGAGAGCCACCGCTTGCCTGTGGAAGTAGCTTACAATCGTGGATTCTTTGATGAAGAGATGAATGAGATCCTGTCTGATCCATCTGATGATACCAAGGGCTTTTTTGACCCAAACACCGAGGAGAATCTAACCTATCTGCAGCTAATGGATAGATGCATCGTTGACCCACAGACTGATCTCTTGCTTTTACTCTTAAAGGAGAAGAAACGAGAGAGAAAGACATCCTCCAAATCCTCTGTTCGCAAACGCAGAGTTGTTATTGTTGATCCCGAGACAGGCAAAGAAATGTCTGTGTATGAAGCCTATCGCAAAGGGCTCATTGATCATCAAACATACCTTGAACTTGCAGAGCAGGAATGTGAATGGGAAGAAATCACAATGACATCATCTGATGGTGAAGAGAAGTCCATAATCATTGACAGAAGGTCAGGTCACCAGTATGACATTGCTGATGCTCTCACAAGAGGTCTAATTGATGCGTCTGCTCTTGAGCAGTATCGCTCTGGCAACCTTGCAATTACAGAATTTGCTGACATGCTGTCTGGAAACATGGGTGGCTTTCGCTCCCGGTCATCATCCATTGGCTCGTCTTCATCCTATCCAATGAGTCCCATACCATCCATCAAAACACCTGCAATTGTGTGGAACGATCCAACTGAGGAGACTGGACCTGTGGCTGGCATTCTTGATACAGACACTCTAGAAAAGATTTCAGTCACTGAAGCCATGCACAGGAGCATAGTGGACAGCATCACTGGCCAAAGACTGCTGGAGGCACAAGCTTGCACTGGTGGCATAATAGACCCATCAAGTGGGCAAAAGTATTCTGCTACTGACGCAACCAATAAGGGTCTTCTTGATAAGATAATGGTTGACAGGATTAATCTAGCACAGAAAGCTTTCAATGGATTTGAGGATCCTAGAACCAAAGTAAAAATGTCTGCTGCTCAAGCCCTTAAGAAAGGCTGGCTGTATTATGAGGCTGGTCAGCGTTTTCTGGAGGTGCAGTATCTTACTGGTGGGCTTATTGAACCAGGGGCTGAAGGAAGAGTCTCTCTAGAAGAAGCAATCAAGAAGGGCGTTATAGATGTCCGCACAGCCCAAAAGCTAAGGGATGTGAGCGCTTATTCCAAATACCTTACATGCCCCAAAACTAAACTGAAGATCTCCTACAAAGATGCAATGGACAGAAGCATGGTTGAGGAAGGAACTGGGCTAAGGTTGCTAGAAGCCTGTTCACAGTCTAGTAAAGGCCTTTATAGCCCATTCAATATCAGTGGTGCTGGGTCTGCTGCTGGCTCAAGATCTGGGTCCAGGACAGGCTCTAGATCGGGCTCAAGAAGAGGAAGCTTTGATGCCACTGGCTCTGGCTTCAGCATGAACTTCTCCTCATCTTCCTACTCATCCACCAGTTATTCTCGCAGATTCTAATACTACCCCTGCTATGCACTTAGCCCAAACTCTCATAGCACTGTCAGTTTCCCTTTAAAGAGGATCGTTTTTAAATCAATTCCCTCTTACACACTACAACTGCAAAAAAAAGTTTCAAAAAATTTATTTATTAATTTTAATTAGCATGATTTTGTCATAGAAAAGTGCATTCCATAAACTACTGTTATGTTCTTATTGGAGACTGGTTACAGAGTCCCATTATACGTAGTTTGGGTGCATTGTATTGTCAAGCATGACGATTATTCATCCTCAAAGTTTTCTTCTAACTTCAGATCATTTGTAATATCTGAGTAATGTTGAACTCCTCCCTTCCATTACTCAAATAACACTGCTGATTTTATAGGACATGTTATTATGGTTAAGTGCATTAACTATCTAGTAATTTTTTTTTTACAGAGAGTACTTTTATTAACTACTACTTCTCGCCTGCATTTGTACTTTAAGATGTCTTTATTTTTTACTTGGATTTAAGTTAACAAACCAGGAATATGCCAAAATAGACAAGGAAATCGTGCTAACAAGATTGAAAGTATACACGTTTTTTTTTTAATGCATTTTGGTTAACAGAACATGCCGTCATGGAAGTAATAGTGTTGTGCAAATAATATTGCTGAATGTATAGAGAAAAATATTACATGACATTTTGATGTTAACACTGGAGGAGGAAAGCACACTTCAAGTCACATAAACTATGCCACTATTTTGCATCTCACAACCCATATTTATCCCCTAATATGGAGGTATATGCCTTATTTATTAACATCTAAATGTCCTTATAAAGCACCAGTTTCCTCCGCCACCATGAAACATGTACACAGTTCAATCATTGTATTCAAGTGGTCCTGGTGTATTGTGCCAAGAAGATTTAAGATGTCTGACCCTACCTCTACTCATAATATCTGGACAAACCTGAATGCGCTGCTGAGCATTTGATACTTGTAAGTTAAATCAACAATACTTTTTCGATTTAAAACCAGATAATTTTATGCTATCCAATTACTTGATAAGGTCTAAAGTTTTAGCATTCTCACATAACATACAGGGGGCTGCAAAAGTAGGTATACAGTAAGGATTATTCCAGTATCACCAGCATTAAAATAGTGGCGCTAGGTTTCATTTGATCTCGTTATCTCTAGCCGCTTTTTCCTGGTCTACAGGGCAAGCTGGAGCCTATCCCAGCTGACTACGGGCGAAAGGCGGGGTACACCCTGGACAAGTCGCCAGGTCATCACA
>JAODXR010000024.1:48260670-48273822 GCA_028877395.1 Cathorops festae
GCAGCTTCCGCAGTGATGCGGTCGCTTTACTGGTCCATCGTGGTGAAGAAGGAGCTGAGCCAAAAGGCGAAGCTCTCAATTTACCGGTCGATCTACGTTCCGACTCTCACCTATGGTTATGAGCTTTGAGTAATGACCAAAAGAACGAGATCGCGGATACAAGCGGCCGAAATGAGTTTCCTTTGCAGGGTGGCTGGGTGCTCCCTTAGGGTGAGAAGCACAGTTACTCAGGAGTAGCTCGGAGTAGAGCCGCTGCTCCTCCACATTGAGAGGAACCAGCTTGGGTGGCTCGGGCATCTCTTTCGGATGCCTCCTGGACACTTCCCTGGGGAGGTGTTCCAGGCATGTCCCCCTGGGAGGAGGCCCCGGGGAAGACCCAGGACTCGTTGGAGGGACTATGTCTCTCGGCTTGCCTGGGAATGCCTTGGTGTTCTTCCTGAGGAGCTGGCTGAGGTATCTGGGGAAAGGGAAGTTTGGGCTTCCATGCTTAGACTGCTGCCCCAGCCCCGAATAAGCGGTAGAAGATGGGATGAGATGACATGAGATGACTTCCGGTTTGGCAAATGGCTGACTAGACATGAAATCAGAAGCTCCTGGTCGTTGAAGTGATTATACTTTTAAAAGCCGAAATTCAAGTCCACAACCAAAGAGGGGATGAATAAGCAGAAGAAGGAAACGGAAAAGAAACAAAAAGACCGAGGAAAGATGGGAGATAAAAAGGAAGACGACAGACCAAGTCACGATGACATGCTAGCTAGCATGAAGGCTGGCTTCGACAGCGTGGCTAAGCAAATTGGGTCCAACAGTGAGGAGAATCGAAAAGAAATGAAGGACATTCGAGAGAGCATTCAAAACCTAGGAAGTATGCTCAGACAAGAATTTGCCACTTTCAAGGAGGAAATAGGCAAACGATTTGAAACCATCGACAGGGAAATGGAAGCGCAAGGCAGAGACATTAAAGACATACAAGATCGCGTGGTGGAGACCGAGGAGTGGAATGCAGATTTGAAAGAGATTCTCGCCTCTTCTCTAAAACAACAAAGGAAGCTACAAGAGAAAGTGACGGACTTAGAAGGGAGATCGAGAAGAAATAATATACGAGTTTGGGGAGTATCAGAGGGCACAGAGAAAGACTCGACACATGAGTTCATAGAGCGCTTGCTCCGCGAGGAGCTTAAAATCACCGAAGATGTTAATTTACAAATACAACGCGCCCACAGAGTCATGGCACCCAGATCTGCCCGAAACAAAAATCCCAGAGCGATCATCGTCCACTTCTTGCATTTCCAACAGAAGGAGGACATTCTAAAAAAAGCATGGCAGACCAAAATCGAGATCGAGGGAAAGAGAGTAACTTTTGACCACGACTATCCAGCGGAGGTAGCCGCAAAGCGCCGTGACTACGCGGGGCTGAAGCGGGTTCTAAAGGAGGGGGGAATTCGATTCCAGTCTCCGCGAACGGCGCTGAAGATCCACTGGCAAGAGGGCGTCCAGACATACGACAGTCCACAAAAAGCAGCGCAGGCGATGAAGGAGAAGGGTTTACAGGTGGACGGACTGGTCAAGGAACAGCTGACGTTGCCAGAACAGCAGCTTGAGGCCGCGTTCAAGTGGCGCAGAGTGGGAGACGAAGGGACAAGCATTGCTGAGAGAGCAAGGAAGCAACTAAGGCGGTTTTCCTGGAATACATGAGAGAAGAGAAGAAATTTCACCATTTCATTGGACAGCCACGAACTTTTGGTATCTTCTCTTTGGATGTCTATTTCTCTCAGATTACCCACTTTGGCTGCTGGCTGTTTTTTTTTTTTCTTTGAAAGTGATGTAAGTAGCGTTTTTTTTTTTTTATATCCGGTGAAGGACGGTCTATTCCTGCTAAATTGTTATGCCATGCTAGTAGAAACGAATGGCTGGTTATTGGGCACTTGTGTAGTCTCCAGAGTATTATATATTTATAATAGGCCTATATATTTATTCTTTTCTTTAAAGAGGTTAAAAATATCCCCATGCATAGTTTATCTGGCTTTGGAGGGAAAAAAAAATGCTGGAAGACCGGGAGTGATGGCCTGTACATGTTGGACACTTTTAGCGTGAACGGAGGACTTCAGTTTGTGGAGTTTTCCGCCGCTAAGGGGGGCCCTCTTTCAAGAGGATTTCCCTTCACCCCACCAACAGGGGAAATGGGGACAGATAAAGACCCCCAGTTTGCCATTGAAGCTCACTTTTTTGTTTGTTATATAGTTAGAACAGCTGTTGCTGGTGTGTTTTTTGTGTTTGAGTTTAGCTTATGGGTGATGAAAGTGCATTGGGGAACTGATGTAAATGCAGCATGATGGTGTTAAAGTGGTATCATTGAACGTGAATGGGCTGAGTAGTCCAATTAAAAGGAGAAAGATAATGGCCAAATTTAGAAAAGAAAAAAATCAGGTGATTTTTTTGCAGGAGACACATTTGTCCACGGAGGAACATGAGAAACTTAAGAGATATGGGTACAACAATACATTTTATAGCACTTACCACAGACACAACAACAGAAGAGGGGTAGCCATAATGATAACAAATTCAACAAAATTTGAACTTGAACAGGAAAAAGGTGATAAGGAGGGAAGGTATATAATGGTAAAGGGTAAATTAGAGGGACAAAGAGTGACGCTCATTAATGTATATGCACCTCCAGATAGCAAGAAAGCCTTTTTTAAGACACTATTTGACCTCATTACGGTAGAACTACAGGGGATCCTAATATGTGGAGGGGATTTTAATATGGTATTGAACTATAATCTAGACACAACGAGCACAAAAAAGAATAGGGCGTGGCTCAATAGATATATGAATATGCAACTGTCTGATTTGGGATTAATAGATGTCTGGAGAGACAGGCATCCTCTGGAGAGGGACTATACACACTTTTCAGACCCACACCAAATGTATTCAAGGCTGGATTATTTCTTTATGACAAAGGGAGATATGTATAGGGTAAAGGACTGTACAATAGGGGTAGCAGATTTATCAGACCATAACGCACTATACCTGACAATAAAATTAAACACGAGAAGAAGGACTACATTGTGGAGGATGAACGTTGGGATACTGAACGATAAACAACTAGTGGAAAGGACGAAAGAAGATATTAAAAGATATATAGAGGACAATGATAATGGTGAGGTGGACCCAACCATTCTTTGGGACGCGCTCAAGGCAGTGATTAGGGGGAAGTTGATGGCATATACAACAGGTTGCAAGATGACCAGACTAGCACACTATGAGGCACAAATTGGTCGCTTGAAAGATTTAGAGCAAAAACACAATACCAAAGGTGATCCAGAGGTACTTAGACAACTGAAAGAGACAAAGACAAAAATTGATAACATATTATTGACAGAAGTGGAAAAGAAGGCTAGATTTGTTAAACAAACTTACTATGAGGGAGGCGCTAAAGCCAGCAGATTACTGGCTAGGCGTATAAGGAAACAACAAGCATTGAACACCATATACAAAATTAGAGATCCCCAAACGAATGACTTGATAACTGATCCAGGCGGAATAGAGCGAGTATTCAGGGATTATTATCAAAATTTATATACACAACCAGCAATGGCAGATGAAAAAGATATGAGAAACTTTCTGGACGGGTTAGACTTACCATCAATAGGAGAGGAGCAAAATAAACTACTGACTGCAGAAATCACTGAGGAGGAAATGGAAAGGGCAATTTCTAGGATGAAGAGCAATAAATCTCCTGGAAGTGATGGATTCCCCTCAGAATTTTATAAAATGTTCAGACAGGAGTTATCTCCAGTACTACTGGCCTCATTTAGATACACAATTAAAAAAGGAAAGATTCCACCTTCATGGAGAGAGGCCATTATCACAACTATACCAAAAGAGGGTAAGGATAAAGAGCAATGCAGTAGCTATAGACCAATTTCAGTACTAAATGTAGACTACAAGATGTACACCTCAATAATCTCTAAAAGATTTGAGACATTCATGACTGATATTATAGACGAAGACCAGACTGGCTTTATTAAAGGACGACAGACACAGGACAATATTAGGAGGATGATACACATTGTTGAAGAGACCCAACGTACAAGAAAAGGAGCCATTTTAGTTAGTGTAGACGCAAAGAATGCTTTTGACAGTGTAAATTGGACTTATTTATATATGGTGCTAGAGAGATTTGGTTTTAACGAGAAATCTGTCAGATGTATTAAAGCGTTATATCAAGAACCAACCGCTAGAATTAAGGTGAATGGTAGCCTCACAAAACCATTCTATCTGAAAAGGTCTACGAGACAAGGGTGTAGTCTCTCCCCAACTCTCTTTGCGATATTCATAGAGCCATTAGCACAGGCAATTAGGCAAAACCAGGACATCAGAGGGGTCGAGGTAAAAGGTGGGGAACACAAGATAGGACTGTTTGCAGATGATGTGGTGGCTTATTTGGAGCAACCCAATAAGTCTTTTCCTGCACTGATGAATCAACTGGAGGAATTTGGATATTACTCAGGATACAAACTTAATGTTGACAAAACACAGATATTGGCCATAAACTATGCCCCAGCATCAGAGTTAAAAGATAAATGTAAAATTAAATGGAATTCAGAAACAATTAAATATTTGGGAGTGAACATTACAAAGGGAGTGGAAAAGCTGTATACAGCAAACTATACCCAGATTAATGAAGAACTCAGACGAGACATAGCTAGATGGTCAATATTACAGTTGGATCTCAGTTCGAGGATAGAAATAATTAAGACGAATGTATTACCAAGATTGCTGTACCTATTCCAAACTCTGCCAGTAATGATTCCACAAAAACAGTTTATAGAGTGGGATAGATGGATTGCCAGGTTCATTTGGGCGGGTAGGAGGCCACGGATTAGATATCGCACCATGCAGCTCCCTAAAGACAAAGGGGGCATGGCAGTACCAAAACTGCAAGACTACTTTTATGCAGCACAACTCAGGGCAGTATTTTGCTGGTGCAATGGAAAATATATAGCCAGGTGGAAAGACATAGAAATGAAAGAACAGGCTAGCCCACTACAAGTATTAATAACTAATAGGGAACTATTCAAGCAAGAAGAGGTAATGTTGGGCTCAATAAGCAAATTCACATTGGAGATCTGGCATTTGGTAATAAACAAATATACATTACAGACGGAAGCAAAGATTCTGAGATGGATATCTCATGATAAGAGGTTTAAACCAGGGATAAATGATCAGGGCTTTGAGAGGTGGGCACAAAGGGGTATTACAGCCATATGCACACTTGTTGAGAGAGGGGAGATGCAGAGTTTTCAAGCTTTAAGGGAGAAATTTGGGTTGGATGCAAGGGAACTTTATAGATATTTTCAGGTAAGGGATTACTACTTAAAGGAAATTAAATTAAAAGAACCAAGAGAACAAAATGGGATCATTAAAATAATCATAAATGCATATGAAGGAAGAACATGTAGAGTAATCTCTGCTCTATACCAAGCTCTAGGTGCCAGTGGAGGTTATTCAACTACATATGTTAAAGAAAAATGGGAAAAAGAGCTGGGCATAGAAATAACGGAAGAGAATTGGAATAGTGTGTGTAAAGCTCAACAGTCAGCTACGGGTTCAAGAATATGGCGAGAATTTGGGTGGAAGAACATTATAAGGTTTTTCATAACACCAAAGATGACTGGGAGATACACACCAGATAAAGGCTCATGTTGGAGACTATGTGGTCAAACGGAGGCAGACCATGCACATGTGTTCTGGAAATGCCAAAAAATAGAGGAGTATTGGGAGGGAGTTTGGAATGAGCTAAAAGAAATACTGGGGTATAAGATACAAAAAACACCTTTGGTACTGTATTTGGGATATATACCAGAAGACGAGGTTCAAGGAGAAGATGCATACCTGCTTAAAGTACTACTTGCAGCCAGCCGAAAAGCAATTACAAGAGCGTGGTTTAAGGTAGACCCCCCAACTCCAGAAAACTGGCTTAGTATTGTGGAAGAGATTTATGGTATGGAAAAGTTTTCACACAGTTTGAAAATGCGGGAGGAACAATTTGGAAAGAAATGGGAGAAATGGCTTTGGTACAGAGATGATGATACCACTGACCTAATGATACATGGACAGACTTGATTGTTTGCATTTATAAAAGAATGAAGGGATGGACCCATAAGCTGCTCTTTTTATTTTTGTTTTATTATTATTTTATTGTTTGTCTCTTTTTTATGCTTGTCTGGATGTAAAAATTAAAGTTTAAAAAAGCAAAAGGGAAAAGGGATCCAGTCGCCTTTTCTCTTTGAAATACTGCGTGGACTGCAGTAACTAACCGGGAATGGACGGAGATAGAACATGCCATTGAGGACAGGGATTGGTGTGTTCAATGCTGTACAGTGAAAGGGACAAGATGGTTCATAAATGATTACTATAGTTACGGCACGGCAATCCATCCCTACAAAGTGGAGGGAATAATGAAGAACAAGGACTACCTCAGAATTCTTCAGCATAAACCATCAGAAACTTGAACATGACTTGGGAGTTATAACAGGACAATGAACCCAAACATGCATCAGAGCTGGGTGTGGAGGATAAAGCAGGCTAACATCAAGCTTACAAGAAGTCCTGACTTCAACTCTATTGAAAATATATGGACCGTGCTTATAAGTCGAGTCTATGCCAAGAAAATTTTTTTTTTATTGAACTCTACCAATTCTACCATGAAGAGTCAGGAAATATCCAACCAGAATTCTGCCAGCAGCTTGTTCATGGTCAACAAAAATGTTTGGTCAAGGTGAATTTTGCTAAGAGACATTTTACCAAAATATTAGGTGTGCTGTATGTATATTTTTGACCCTGTTTTGATTTCAGAAAACCCAAAGCAAATTAAAACTTTTGCACCAAATTCTAGTGGTTTTTTAAATTAAAGATGTATGCTGTACAATCATTCTGCCACAGAAAAAGAATAGTTCAAAGAAATTACTGAAAGCCCAAATATTGCCATGACATTCCTATCCAAGATGACACTCATGTCACTGTATGTAAATTTCTGACCACAATTGTATCAGGTTCATGGTTTCCATATTTAAAATCATTATACGGGGGCTGTACATATGGAGAGTGATAGAGAGCAAGGAAAGATGGTATAAAAAGGAGCGAGAGAGAGAGAGAATATAACTGAACCATAAAGTCTGTATGAGAGTACACCATAATTTAGAGGTTTTAGGTTCCAGAATAGCTCTAGTGTAAAATGCTCACTAGAGCTGCCAGGCAATCAGATCTGAACATCAAATTGAGAATAACGTAGTGAGTGAAGTGCTATAAAAAGAATAGGGGGGAAAAAACTTAATAAGAACAAGCATGCCATTTTCATCTGGCTTATCTTCTATGATACAGTACAAAGGTGACCATTTAAAATAAGATCATTTAAACATTAAGATTTTTGTGGTTTGTTTGGCAGAATAATTGCTTTATGTTTTGTTTCTCATTACCTGGAGACTGAGATGATAATGAATTTGATCAATAGCACATTTAGCTATAGTTAAAAGTAAGCAAACCACAAATGTGATCATACTCCCTGTAAATAGGAGATTATTTACTACAGACAGCTTTCATATCATATAGCTTTCAGGCATATAATCAAGATTATATGAGCATCCTTCACATCAGTATATCAGATTATGGGGGGGGTTGGAGAGTTTTTTAAGAAAAAAAAAGAGAAAAGAAGCATATTGACCATGCTAATTACTGGAGGGAAAAAAAGGAAAAAGGGGGGAAATGGTGCACAAGTTTTAATGGATTGTTTTCTGGAATCAACACAAGGTCAGAATTATGCATAAAGTGTCAAAAAATTGACATATGCCCATTTAAAGGTCCAAAATGGCTTTCAACTTGCCAAGACCTCTTAGCTTCGTGTTAGTTACCATAACTGACTACAACTAGTACCTTCTCTTTGCCAACATCAGAAGGGTTTGTATGATGGCAGTCATTCAATTGACCAACACACAGTACAATGGTAAAGTCCAAGGAGCTCATTGCAGACCTGAGAAAGGGGATCATAGAGTTACACAACTCAGGAATGTCTCTTGGAGACATTTCTAAACAACTGCAGTTCTCAATATCATTAGTTCAAACAAATGTACATTTGTACATCTTATTGAAGGGGTGCAACCAGTTTGCCAAGCCACTTTGCGGGAAGAAGATCCAAACTGTCATCCTGAACTGAGAGGAAATTGGTTTGAATTAGTCAGGATCTACCCAGAAACAACCAAGGCACAGGCCTACCATGAACCAGAAGCAGCCAGAACACTGTCTAGTCAAGCAAGTTTTACATTACCATGGACTGAGAGGCTGATGTCCACCATGCCACCCTCAAACCAGTGGCGGAACAACTGCACACAAGGCCCCAGGGCAAAACACCAATCAGCCCCCCCATGGCGAAATTGCAAACAAACAAATTAGAAGGCTTGTGGCATATAGGCCTACTCAGGCTATATCTAACAAAAAGCAGTTTTAAAGAATGTAGCCTTTGGTCCTAGCCATGGCGAAATTGCAAACAAACAGAAGGCCTGCGGCATGTAATCAGGCTATATTAGAACAGAACTTGTTCAAAGTTTATTTTATTTTTTATAGGCCTACATAGCCTGTATTTTCCATTCATTTTTATTATGTTCCAAATACTGTAGACACTCAACAACAGCAACAACAACAACAAAAATCCAGCAATCATGAATGATACACCCTCATTGTGTAAGCACGTCTTCAACTACAAAGCCAACATGGAAACCTGCATTCGTCATTAAAAAGGCATTCGACGCGCCTTGCGCTCCGCAAAGTCATCAACTATTTGAGGGATGTTAAGCACTCTTGCTCGCTCGTTCTCAACTGATAAAATGGCCAATCCACAGAGTCTCTTTTGACCCATTGCGCTCCTGAGGTAAATTTTTTTAATCAATTTTAATTTGGAGAAAGAGCGCTTTGCTGTCACAACTGAGACGGGGAGAGTGAGAAAAAACAAGAAGGCCGTGCACACCTCACTAAATGTAGAAGTTACTGCTGGATGATCTACTACCAGCAACCTGGCCAGGCTAAGCACAGATGTGTGTCTCGCTATCTGCTCCTTGAAACAAGCCCTAAATGACACTAGTTGACCAGGAAAGCTGGAGTCAATATCCCGACTATAGTGATCACACAGTCGACGGGCCACTTCGTATAGCTCCTCGTCCTTGGCATGCTGGAGCGTATTTGGATGAATAGCCTCAAACAAATGAGCAGTCCGATTTAAACTGACAAACCTTTGTGACAGCTGCTGAATGATTACATCAAGGCATGCATAGAACACATTCACCCGAAAATAATGTTCTGCATTGGAAAGCCGACTGTCTTCGCTAAGGTGATCAAAGTGGCGCTTCACTTTTTTCAACCTGGTGGCTACAAATTGCGTTTGACTGCCCCATTTCACAGCCAATGCCAGAGTGGAAGCCTTTGCCTCATCAAACTGCTCCCTGTACTCCTGTAGAGTTCGTACAGCATTCTGCAATAATGCAGACGCTTTGAGGAGATCAATGGTCTTCTCCTGCAGTAACTTTGAGATGGCATTAGTGCACTCCAAAATCTTTGTCTGAAGGCTGATTAAAAATATGAACTGAAATTTAGTAATGGCCTTTTTAAGTGCATCTGCCTCATCTCGTTCATTCGTTTTCTCGCTTGTAAGTGAGAGCTTGTCGAGAGCTTTAATGACGTCTCCATATCTGTACTTTAACGTAACAAGCGCATCGTAGCGTGAGGACCTGCGGGTTGGGCAGAGGTGTTTCAAAGTTATGTCCCTGCTCTCTGGGCTCAATAAGTCGCCAAGTAATGCCCATCTCTTAACACTGTTGGCAAAAAAGTTGTACAGTTGTTCAACCACATCATAAAACTGTCTAATCTCTGGGATATTTTTGACAATCATTCACTACCAAATTCAGACAATGAGCCGCACAGTACACATACAAAGCAAGGGGCTCCTGCTCCACTATTCTCGCTTGAACACCAGAATAAATTCCGCTCATGTTCGCTGTGTTGTCATAACCCTGTCCACAGCATCTGGAGAGATCTAAGCCATTCTCTTCAATGCAGCTAATAATTCAGCCCTCCAGTTCAGAAGTGGATGCGTTCACAGTTATCTCGAATCCAAGAAAAGCCTCAACTATCCTGATATCTGTAGCAACACCCATTTAATCTCAATCAATTAAAACATACCTGAAGACCTGGCTCAGATGATCATGCTTTGCTACATCTTGAGTGGTGTCCTTCCCTTCCCCCATCCCCTCCCAGCGCCATGGAAGTAAAGGCAGATTCCTCTGCAGACAGCTCCCTGAGCTCAAGGTTCCCTTTCCCCATCTTTCCCTTCTGTTTCTGTGTCTCCCCCTCAGGTGAGTGATCCTTGCCCCAGCGGTGCAGAGGTGAGGCCTGGTTCTGGCATTGTGAGGAGCCTGGGTACTTCTAGGGCCTTTGACGCCATGCAATGGAGGTGGGAGCAGTGGTCCAGATACCCAGTGTGTCAGAAACCACCCCTGATTGAGCTGGAATGTACTGCATATCAGTGACTATCCAAGGGGGTGCATATTCTGCGTTGATGGATTCAGGGTGTAGTTAAACCTTGATTCACCATAGCTTGATTCAAGGCAAGACATTGGGCACAGCACGTCTGGTGAAGGTTCGGTGTGTGCACAGGGATATTTATGAATACCCACAGGTACCAGTCAAAATCCAATTTTGGGGAACAAATTATAGGTTTGAGGCTGCATTTAGCCCGCACCTCACCCACCCACTAATTCTGGGGACAGACTGGTCAGGGCTTAGGAGCCTAGTAGAGCGAGTCATGGTAGGTGGGTCCTGCAGTAGCATGTCATGGGGGGATCCTGATGTGACGTTGTTGGGGGAAGCAGCGCTAGAGCTATCTCTGTCAGCTCCTTGTCATAGTGACAGGGAAATTGGGGAGCTCTCCCTGCTCTCTCAGGAATTCCCTAATGGATTTCCCTCTGGAGCAGGCACAAGATGAGTCTCTGCATCATGCATTTGACCAAGTAAGAGTAGTCAATGGTCAGAACCTCTAGCTGAATTTCTCACTCTCCCACCCATACTTTTCAATAATTAGAGATAGACTGATAGATTAATGCAGGACACTCAAACCAGAAAGCATATAACACAATTATTCATTCCCAAAAGCCACAGGGAACTCCTCTTCCATGCAGCTCAGTATAACCCAGTGGCCAGTCTCCTCGGGCAGGACAAAACATTAGCCCGACTCATGATCCAGTTCTACTGGCCAACGATTTGTGGGGATGTCTACAGGTGGTGTGTGGCATGTCACGAGTGCTAACTGGTAAATCCAGCAGCCTCTCCAAAAGTGCCATTGCACCCTTTTCCCTTAATTGAGACCCTTTTCCCTTAATTGAGACCCCCTTAGAGAGAATTGGGATGGGTCTCGTCAAGCCATTAGATCAGACTGCTCAAGAGGATCACTTTATTTTATTCCTGATGGGCTATGCAACACAATACCTGGAAGCAATACTGCTGCATAACATTTCCGCACACAGTGCAACAGAGGCATGATTTAAAATTATCTCCCGCGTCCAGATTCCTAAAGAAATTCTGACTGATCAGGTCACTAGATTTATGTCATGCACAGTTCATCAACTTTGAGTTGTTGGGGGTTAAATCAATCTGCACAAGTGTCTATTACACATAAACAGCCAGCCGGGTTGAGCAATTTAATTGCACCCTTAAGAACTTGATTCGTAAGTTTGTGTGCAATAACACTCATAACTGGGATAAATGGCTTGAACCCCTTTTGTTTGGAGTATGAGAGGTCCCATAAGCCTCCATGGGGTTGTCCCATGGAGGCTTATATGTTATAAGTTACATAAGTTATATGTTATATGTTTGTGAATGGAGAGTGAAGCCAGGGAATGTGAGGGGCAAAGTGATCGCACCTGTTGGTAATTAGTGTGCTGTGTCTGTGTGTTTATTGCAGTGATGGAGAGCAGATAAAAGGGGGTAGAGGAGTGCAGAAAGATAGTTTGAGGTGGAGTATTATTAGCCTCTATGTGTGCGTGTATGACACTGAAAAGTGAGTACATTTTTTTGTGCTTAATAAAGAGTCTGAACTGAACCCAACTGCCCATGTATTTCAGCATCCTGTCCAGTCAGGGAAATTTTAGACCCTATATTTCATTGAAAATAATACAAAGACATCATATCAAATGTTGAAACTGAGAAGTTTTATTGTTTTTTGACAAATATATGTTCATTTTGAATTTGATGCCAGCAACATGTTTCAAAACACTGGGATAAGGCAACAAAAGACTGGAAAAGCTAACATTAAAAATTATTTTAAATAATTGTTTTTGAACATAATTTTCTCATGTATTTATTGACAAGATGGAGATCCTCAGCCCATCTTTGTTCCTCAAAGACTAACCTTTTCTGGATACTGATTTTGTACCAAATTATGATTACAATCACTTGTTGGCATCACCTGTTTCAAATCACATCATTTATTTTTTTAAACCTCATTACTAGCCCTATATTGTCACATCCCAAATTTTTTGGAATGTCTTGCAGGCCTGAAATGCAAGAATGTGGATGTATATTAACAAATCAAATAAGGTTGAGCAGACAAAACATGAAATATCTTGGGTTCATGCTGTCTGCAATGAAATACAGGTCATTGTAATTAAATGTAAAAATCACTGCTTTTTTTAATTTGCATTTTCCTTACAGTCCCAACTTTTCTGATTTTATGGGATATATACATATTTTACAACTTTTGATGGACAAACATCTGAATAACTCAAAGCCTACGCCTTCTCGGTTAACATATGCTGACAATATGAGAGGTTTTGAGGGTCAAAACAACACACACACACACACACATATCTCAGGGCTCGAAATTCGCTGTGGTCCGGTCGCCCAAGGCGACTTAATTTATCATTTGGCCAGTAATTCCTGTCACTAGCCAGCCTGGTTGGCTAGTTGAAAATAAAAAAATATATACAACCCCGATTCCAAAAAAAGTTGGGACAAAGTACAAATTGTAAATAAAAACGGAATGCAGTAATTTACAAATCTCAAAAACTGATATTGTATTCACAATAGAACATAGACAACATATCAAATGTC
>JAODXR010000024.1:48561565-48577414 GCA_028877395.1 Cathorops festae
CGTTCCAAAATGTCGATGTTGGGTATCCTGTCTCTCCAGGTCACGTTGCAGATCTTTCGAAGGCAGCGTTGATGGAACTGCTCCAATACTTTGATGTGGCGCCGGTACTGCGTCCACGACTCACAACCGTATAGGAGGGTACTCAATACGACAGTTTTGTACACCTGGACTTTTGTGCTGAGTCGTATCCCATGATCGGACCAGAGGCGATGTTGTAAGCGGCCATACGCACAACCAGCTTTGCTAATGCGAGCAGTGACTTCGTCGTCAATCCTTGCATTTTGAGCAAGAATACCTCCAAGATAGCAGAATTTCTCAACAGATTTCAGTTCTTTTCCGTCAACTGTGATGGGACGAGGGCACGTTGGCTGACCAGGCCTTGGTTGGTGTAGAACTTCAGTCTTCTTAATGCTGATGGTGAGGCCGTATCTGCAGCAAGCTCTTGAGAAGTTATCAACGATGAACTGAGCATCTTCAAATGAATGGGCAATAAGAGCACAATCATCCGCATACAGCAGATCTCGGAGAAGCATAGAAGACGTTTTGGTTTTGGCCTGAAGGCGTTTGAGGTTGAAAATGCCACCATCACTTCGGAAGCGGATCATCACTCCTCTATCACAGTCCCTGAAGGCACCATGAAGCATGGCCGAAAATACGATGCTAAATAGCAAAGGGGCCATGACGCAGCCTTGTTTGGTTCCATTGCTGATCTCAAAGGGGGTGGACAGATTACCCTGATCTGCAACACGGCCAACCATGCCATCATGGAATGAGCGAATGATGTTAACTAAGCGAGCAGGACAACCAGCTTTGGTAAGTAACTTCCAGAGACCTTCGCGACCCACCGAGTCAAAGGCCTTCGTAAGGTCCACAAAGACCATGAAAAGCTCCATGTTTTGCTCCACGCACTTTTCTTGCACTTGCCTTGCAGAGAAGAGCATATCGGTGGTGCCACGCGAGGCGCGGAATCCACACTGACTTTCAGGGACTACATCCACAGCAACTGTGGCGGTAAGCCGATTGATGATAATCTTAGCAAGGATTTTACCTGCTACTGCCAGCAGTGAGATGCCACGGTGGTTGTCGCAGACGTGTCTGTTGCCTTTGTGCTTGAAGAGGTGCACCAGCAAGGCATCTTTAAAGTCCTGCGGAACAGCTTCACTGTCCCAGATAGCATTGAACAGTCCCGTCAATTCCTTAGCAACTGGCTTGCCACCGTACTTGTAAATCTCAGCGGGTAGCCCATCTACGCCAGCTGCTTTACCGGATGAGAGTTGTCTGATAGCCTTGGTGGTCTCGGCTTCAGTGGGAGCTTCATCGAGTTCTTCATGGATTGGTCTTTGGGGAAGTAGGTCAATGGCTTCATCTGAGATAGTTGAAACACGATTCAGTATGGAATTGAAGTGCTCCGCCCAGCGATTGAGGATGTTTGTTGTTAAAGGCACTATACAAATAAACTTGACTTGACTTGGCACACAGGAATACAGGGCACGAGAATAGAGCGCATGGGAATACAGGGCACGAGAATAGAGCGCATGGGAATACAGCACACGGGAATACAGGGTACGGGGATACAGGGTATGGAAATACGGCCCACAGAAATACAGCACAAAGGAATACAGGGCATGAAAATACACTACATGGGAATACAGGGCACAAAAATACAGCACATGGGAATACAGGGGAATACAGTACACAGGAATGCAGAGTACGAAATATGGCGCATGGGAATACAGCACACAGGAATACATGGCATGAGAATACAATGCATGGGAATACAGCACACAGGAATACAGGGTACAAAAATATAGCTCATGGGAATACAGTACAGAGGAATACAGGGCACGAGAATATAGTGCATGGGAGTATAGGCCACAAAAATAACAGCGCATGGGAATGCAGCACATCAGAATACAGCACATGGGAATACAGCACTCAGGAAAACAGGGTACGCCAATACGGCGCATGGGAATACAGCACACAGGAATACAGGGTACGGGAATATGGCGCATGGGAATACAGCACACAGGAATACACGGCATGAGAATACAGTGCATGGGAATACATGGCATGAGAATCCAATGCATAGGAATACAGCATATGGGAATACAGCACACAGGAATGCAGGGTATAGAAATACAGTGCACAGGAATACAGCACACGGGAATGCAGCATGCAGGAATACAGAGCACGAGAGTACATGGGATGAGAATCCAATGAATGGGAATACAGCACACAGGAATACAGGGTATAGAAATACAGTGCACGGGAATACAGCACATGGGAATGCAGCACACAGGAATACAGGGCACGAGAATACAGTGTATGGAAATGCAGGGCACAAGAATACAGGGCATGGCAATAGAGTGCATGGGAATACAACCCATGGGAATACAGCACTTGGAAATACATGGCACAAGAATATAGCACATGGGAATACAGGGTACGGAAAGACGGTGCATGGGAATACAGCACACAGGAATATAGTGCATTGGAATACAGGGCATGAGAATACAGCACATGGGAACACAGCACACAGGAATACAGGGTACGAAAATATAGCTCCTGGGAATACAGCACACAGGAATACAGGGCATGAGAATACAGTGCATGGGAATACAGACCACAAGAATACAGCACACGGGAATACAGCACACAGGAATACAGCACTCAGGAAAAGAGGGTACGGCGATACAGCGCATGGGAATACAGCACACAGGAATACAGGGTACGGAAAAACGGAGCATGGGGATACAGCATACAGAAATACAGTGCATTGGAATATATGGCATGAGAATCCAATGCATGGGAATACAGCATATGGGAATACAGCACACAGGAATACAGGGTATACAGTAGAAATACAGCACACGGAAATGCAGCACACAGGAATATAGGGCACGAGAATACAGTGCACGAGAATACAGGGCATGGCAATAGAGTGCATGGGAATACAACACATGGGAATATAGCACATGGGAATACAGGGTACGGAAAGACGATGCATGGGAATACAGCACACAGGAATATAGGACACAAGAATACAGTGCATTGGAATACAGGGCATGAGAATACAGCACATGGGAACACAGCACACGGGAATACAGGGCACGAGAATAGAGTGCATGGGAATACAGGCCACAGGAATACAGGACATGGGAATACAGATCATCGGAATACAGCACACAGGAATACAGCACTCAGGAAAAAGAGGGTATGGCAATACGGCACATGGGAATACAGCACACAGAAATACAGGGTATGGAAATACGGAGCATGGGAATACAGCACACAGGAATACAGTGCATGGGAATACAGGGCGCAAGAATACAATGCATGGGAATACAGCACACAGGAATACAGGGTACGGAAATACAGCGCACGGGACTATGGTACACGGGAATACAGCACACAGGAATACAGGGCACGAGAATACAGGGCATAGCAATACAATGCATAGGAATACAGCACATGAGAATACAGCACACGTAAATACAGGGCACAAGAAAACAGCACATGGGAATACAGGCTACGGAAATGTGGCACAAGGAAATACAGCATACAGTAATACAGGGCACGAGAATACACTGCAGGGGAATACAGGGACTGAGAATACAGTGAATGGGAATACAGCACACGGGAATACAGGGTACAGAAATACAGCGCACGGGAATACAGCACACAGGAATACAGGGCATGAGAATACAGCATACAGGAGTACAGCATACAGGAATACAGGGCACGGGAATACAGTGCATGGGAATAAAGCACAAGGGAATACAGGGTACGGAAATACAGCGCATGGGAATACACACATGGAAAAACAGCACATGAGAGTATAGCACATGGGAATACAGCACATGGGAATACGGGGCACGAGAATACAGGTCATGGCAATACAGTGCACTGGAATACAGCACATGAGAATACAGCACACGAGAATACAGGGCACAAGAATATAGCACATGGGAATACAGGGTACGGAAATATGGTGCATGGGACTACAGCATACAGGAATACAGGGCACGAGAATACAGTGCATGGTAAGACAGGGTACGAGAATAAAGCTCATGTGAATACAGCATACAGGAATACATGGCATGGGAATACAGCACACGGGAATGCAGCACAAAGGAATGCAGTGCACAGGAATACAGTGCATGGAAATACTGCACACAGGAACACAGCACACGGAAATACAGGGCACAAGAATATAGCATATGGGAATACCGGGTATGGAAATATGGTGCATGGGAATACAGAGCACAGGAATACACTACATGGGAATACAGGGCACAAGAATACATAACATGGGAATACAGGGCATGAGAAGAGAGTGCATGGGAATACAGCATATGGGAATACAGGGTACAGAAATACGGTGCATAGGAATACAGAGCACAGGGATGCAGGGCACGAGAATACAGTTCATGGGAAAACAGGACACGAGAATACAAGGCATGGGAATACAGCACACGGAAATACAGCATACGGGAATACGGCAAATGGGAATACACCACACGGTAATACAGCACACAGGAAAGCAGGGCATGGGAATACAGTGCATGGGAATATAGCACACAGGAATACAGTGCATGGGAATACACGGCACAAGAATATAGAGCATGGGAATACAGGGTATGGAAATATGGCGCATAGGAATACAGCGCACAGGAATACAATGCATGGGAATACAGCACATGGGTAATAAAGCACACAGGAATACAGCACACAGGAATACAGGTTACGGAAATATGGCTAATGGGAATACAGCATACAGGAATACAGGGCACGAGAATACGTTGCATGGGAATACAGCACACAGGAATACAGGGTACGAAAATACAGCACACGGGAATACAAGGCACGAGAATACAGTGCATGGGAATACAGTACATGGGTAATAAAGCACACAGGAATACAGGTTAAGGAAATATGGCTCATGGAAATACAGCATACAGGAATACAGGGCACGAGAATACATTGCATGGGAATACAGGGCACAAGAACAGCGCATGGGAATACAGCACACGGAAATACGGTGCATGGGAATACAGAATACAGGAATACAGTGTATGGGAATACAGCGCATGGAAATACAGTACATGGGAATACAGTGCATGTGAATACAGTGCACGGGAATACAGCACACAGGTATACAGGGCACAAGAATACAGTGCATGGGAATACAGTGCAGGAGAATACAGTGCATGGGATTACACTGCACGCAAAAACAGCGCATGGGAATACAGCACACAGAAATAAAGGGCATGGGAATACAGCACATGGGAATAAAGCATACAGGAATACAGTGCATGGAAATACAACACACAAAAATACAGCACACGAGAATACAGTGTACGGGAATACAGGGCAAATAATATAGTCCATAGGAATACAGAGGAATACAATGAGTACGGAAATATGGCGCATAAGAATACAGCACTCAGTAATATAGGGCACAAGAATACAATGCATGAGAATACAGGCCACGAGAACACAGTGCATGGGAATACAGCACACAGGAATACAGGGCACGGAAATACAGCACACGGGTATACAGCACACAGGAATACAGTGCATGGGAATACAGCACACGAGAATACAGCACATGGGAACACAGGGCATGGGAATACAGCACACAGGAATACAGCGCATGGGAATACCGGGCACGGCAATATGGCGAATGGGAATACTGCACACGGGAATACAGTGCATGGGAATACAGCACACGGGAATACAGTGCATGGGAATACAGCACACGGGAATACAGAGCATGGGAATATAGCGCATGGGAATACAACAAATACAAAATACAGTGCACTGGAAAACAGAGCACTGGAATACAGGGCACGGGAATACATCCATCCATTATCTGTAGCCACTTATCCTGTCCTACAGGGTCACAGGCAAGCTGAAGCCTATCCCAGCTGACTATGGGCAAAAGGCAGGGTACACCCTGGACAAGATGCCAGGTCATCACAGGGCTGATGCAGACAGCCATTCACACCTACGGTCAATTTAGAGCCACCAATTAGCCTAACCTGCATGCTTTTGGGGGAAACCAGAGCACCCAGAGGAAACCCACACGGACAGCATGCAAACTCCACACAGAAAGGCCCTCACCGGCCGCTGGGCTTGAACTCGGGACCTTCTTGCTGTGAGGCGACAGTGCTAACCACTACACCACCGTGCCACCCACATATTGGATCTATTTCAGCCCTACACACACACACAGAGAGTTGTGGTCAGAAGTTTATATACAGTGACATAAATGTCATGGCAATATTTGGGCTTTCAGTAATTTCTTTGAACTCTTCTTTTTCTGTGGCAGAATGTACAGCATGCATATTTAATAATAATACCAAAAAAAAAAACCACTAGAATTTGGTGCACAAGTTTTAATTTTCTTTGGGTTTTCTGAAATCAACACAGGGTCAAAATTATACATATAGAGTCAAAAATATACATACAGCACACCTAATATTTGGTTAAAATGTCTCTTCGCAAGATTCACCTTGACCAAAAATTTTTGTATATGAACAAGCTTCTGGCAGAATTCTGTTTGGATATTTCATGACTCTTCATGGTAGAATTGGTAGAGTTCAATTTATTTATTTACCTTCTAATTAACCGGTGAAAATATTCATAGACTTCACAAAGCTTCCATTTAAATGTAGCTCTTTAAGCTCCCTGCCACTGGAAGTTGTATCTTTACCTGCTGCTGTCCTTTCATAAAGCCTATTGAATTGCAAAATCCTTTGCCACTGCTGTGGAATCATTGCTTTCTAGCAAAGTGTATTCAAAACCTGAGACAGGAATTAAAATGAGATTCATGAAGTTGTTGGCAATTCTCTATAGCATCCATTTTTATCTGAGGAAATTAGTGAGCTAGCAAAGTACACATCTTACATAAATAATGCGAACTGGCAAATAGTCACAGCACAATTGCGTGGTTGAACAGACAATGCCAAAATATTCTTCTCTTCATAATTTCCTGCTAAAAGCAAGCGATTCTGACCAGCCTAATTGAAACAGTGAATAACAGGCTGCAGTCAGAGAAACATATGATTCTAGTTCAGCTGCAAAGAAGCAGAAATATTGTACATTTCAGAATATGTGTTGCAAGTTACTGTAATAGTTCGGTGATTTTTTAAAAATATACATGGGTTAAAATAAAGATAAATAAAATGTTATTAGCAGCCATATCAAAGTTAGTGGAAAGTTTTCTTGTTCTCAGCTGATTGTTGTGTTCATATTTCTGTTGACTTTTATTTATGTTTATTTCAATGTTGAATTTATTGAAAAAAGTGAAATGTAACATTAATTTTACTTGATGGTGTCATTCTTCTATAGCCTTAAATTTCAGGGTATTCTCACAGCAGTTGTGTGTGTGTGTGTGTGTGTGTGTACACATTATATGTGTGTGTATGTATGTATGTGGCAGTGGGGGCATGGCCAAGCGTCGGTTTGTGAATGGAGGGTGGGGTCAGGGAAGGTGAGTGGCAAAGTCAGTACACCTGTTGTCAATTAATGTTGTGTTTGTGTGTTTTGCAGTGAAGATGGAAGGTAGAAAAGGAGAGCGAGAGTGATGAGAGGTCAAACACGTGTGTGTGGGTGTGCGTATGTGCGTGTGTGCAAACATGCCAAGTGAAGCTGAAAAGCAAAAGTAGGAAAATAAAGTTGTGTGTGAACATCATCTCCCGCCTGCCGCGGTTCAGTATTCCACCCACATCAGAGAAATACCACAGGTGCCCTTCCCCTTTCTCTTCATACAAGCTCACCCTCCCTCTTCAGTGCAGTTATCACCTACACCTCTCGACATTGTTATGCAAATGTTGAGTGTGTGTTTCATTTATGTTTCTCCATCACTGATACCGTATCTGTATCAGTGCTGTGAATTTGCTGTCGTCCTATTGGTGGATTTTAGGCGAGTGTTGTAGCAGCAGCAGCTCTCACACCCAGACTTTAATCAGAAATTCTCACAATGACGCTTTGTGATCAGCTGGCACTGATTACACTGGTCTACAGCCAAAATGCTTCTGAAATAAATATAGTCAAATTTTACTAATTCTGGGTCGCTGAGAACGAAAATCAAACTTAAAATTGTTAATTGGCTCAAATTTTCAAGATTGGCTCTATGAATAAATCTATGGTTGGGTTTGGATTGTACTTAATTTTTTGGCAAAACAGTGAATGATGCAATCTGAAGCTGGTATAGCATCATACATGATATCATGTTTGTAGCAATTCCTGATGTGGGTGGAATACAGAAGCACAGCAGGTGAGAGTTGATGGTCACGCAAAAACTCTCTATTCCACTTATTTTAGCTTTTCAGCATTCTTTCACTCACTCACTCACTCACTCACTCACTCACATGCATTGTGGTCGGGAGGGATCCTCTTTTCTCTGCTCTCTCCCTCCTTTTATGCTCCATCCCTGTAACAAACACACACACACACATTGACAGCAGGTGGAATGACTTAGCCACTTACCTTCCCCTACCCCACCCTCCATTCACAGACTGCTGCTTGGCCACGCTCCTGCTGCCACATACCCCCACCACCCGACTCAGACCAGGGAGCCATCCGGCCTGAAGCT
The DNA here is from genome assembly GCA_028877395.1 of Cathorops festae. Taxonomy (NCBI): domain Eukaryota; kingdom Metazoa; phylum Chordata; class Actinopteri; order Siluriformes; family Ariidae; genus Cathorops; species Cathorops festae. Next base: position 48,570,168 of record JAODXR010000024.1, read on the forward strand.
GACTGCCCCCATGACGGGACAGGAAGTCCGCCACCACCATCTGTGCCCCCGGCCTGTGGATCACCTCGAACTTAAATGGCTGGAGGGCGAGATACCAACGGTTGATCCGCGCATTGGCATCCTTCATGCGGTGGAGTCACTGGAGGGGTGCGTGGTTTGAACAGAGAGTGAAAGGGCACCCCAGCAGGTAGTATCGGAGCGTGAGGACCTCCCACTTGATGGCAAGACACTCCTTCTCAGTTGTGCTGTACTTGCTTTCATGCATCGACAGTTTCCGGCTTATATACTGTACAGCACGGGGCGCTCCTCGACCTCCACCTCCTGGGACAAAACGGCTCCCAGCCCTCGGTCTGATGTATCAGTCTGCAAAATAAAGAGGAGAGAGAAGTCAGAGGAGTGTAAAAGTGGCCCCCACACAGTGCAGCTTTTACGTCAGAGAAGGCTTGTTGGCATTGCTCCGTCCACTGGACTAGATCTGGAACCCCCTTTTTAGTGAGATCGATTAACGGGCTGGTGATTTCCAAATAATTAGGTAGAAAGCTGCCATAATAGCCAGCCAGCCCCAAGAATCGTCTCACCTCCTTTTTGGTCTTGGGCCTCAGGCAGGCCACAATCACTGCAGTCTTGTTAATTTGGGGACACACCTGCCCATGCCCCAAGTAAAACCCCAGATACCGTATTTCCACCCACCCAATCGCACACTTTTTCGGGTTAGCTGTGAGGCCCGCTCGCCTCAGCGACTTTAGAATGGCCCTCAGGTGTTCCAAGTGCCACGGCCAATCATGACTGTAGGTTATTATGTCATCTAGATAGGCGGCTGCGTAGGCAGCATGAGGGCAGAGGACCCTGTCCATAAGCCACTGGAATGTAGCTGGCACCCCAAACAACCCAGAAGGGAGCGTGACAAATTGGTGTAAACCAAACAGTGTGGAAAAGGCCATTTTCTCTCAGGATAGAGGAGTCAAGGGGATCTGGCAATATCCCTTTGTTAGATCCAGTGTCGAATAAAAGTGAGCAGCACCTAACCGATCAAGCAACTCATCAATGCGAGGCATTGGGTACGCGTCAAATTTAGACACCATGTTGACCTTTCTATAGTCCACACAGAACCGGAGCGACCCATCAGTCTTGGGAACCAGGACTACTGGGCTGCTCCAGTCACTGTGGGACTCCTCGATTGTGCCCATTTCAAGCATGGCCTTGAGTTTGTCCCGAACCACCTTTTTTTTGTGCTCAGGCAAGCGGTAAGGGCGGCTACGCACTACCACCTCTGGGGGTGTTTCGATGTGGTGTTCTATGAGGTGGGTATGACCCGGAAGGGGCGAGAACATGTCAGAAAATTCCTTCTGCAACTTGGCTACCTCCGTGAGTTGGGTCGGTGAGAGGTGGTCTCCACAAGGTACCAGAGTGGTCCGAGAAGTTATCTTTTTTACCTCCGGCCCCAGCTCCGCCTTCTCTGGGACTACCAACGCCAACGCCATGGGGACCCCCTCATTCCAGTGTTTTAAAAGGTTGAGGTGGTAGACTTGCAGTGCCCCACCCTGATCTGTTCATTTCAGCTCATAATCGACATCCCTGACTCGCCGTGTGACCTAGAAGGGCCCTTGCCACTTGCCGACTAATTTAGAACTCAACGTGGGCAATAATATGAGTGCTTTGTCTCCCGGCATGAATTCTCTAAGGCGCGTGCGCCGTCATACAGCCAGCTTTGACGTTCTTGTGCCTGCCGCAAATTCTCCTGGGTTAAGTGCGTGAGGGTGTGGAGTTTTGCGCGCAGGTCAAGAACGTACTGGATTTCATTTTTACTCGATGAAGGTCCCTCCTCCCAATTTTCCTGCAGCACATCCAGAATGCCACACGGCTTACGCCCATATAATAACTCAAAGGGAGAAAACCCTGCGGAGGCTTGCGGGACTTCTTGTACTGCAAATAACAGGGGTTCGAGCCACTTATCCCAATTATGCGCATCTTCACTAATGAATTTCCCGATTATGTTTTTGAGTGTCTCATTAAATCGCTCTACTAACCCATCCGTTTGTGTGTGATAGACACTGGTGCAGATAGACTTAATCCCCAGTAACCCATACAGCTCGTGCAGTGTGCATGACATAAACGAGGTGCCTTGGTCTGTCAGGATTTCTTTTGGAATCCTGACCCGGGAGATAAAGCAGAAGAGTGCTTCTGCAATACTGCATGCTGAGATATTGCGGAGAGGCACTGCTTCCGGATATCACGTTGCATAGTCCACTAGAATTAAAATAAAGTGATATCCCTATGCTGACCGATCTAATGGCCCGACGAGATCCATCCCAATTCGCCCAAACGGGGTCTGGATTAGAGGAAGAGGGCACAACGGCACTTTTGGAGTGACTGTAGGATTTATTAATTGGCATTCATGGCATGCTGCACACCACTGACAGACATCCCTGCGAATTCCTGGCCAATAGAACTGGGCCATTATTCGGGCTAATGTTTTGTCTTGCCCTGTGTCCAACCATGGGATTAAAGTGATTATGTCCAGTGGCTTTCTTCTCCAAGAAGCTAACCCTTGCCAAGAGGAATTACAACATGGGCAATTGCGAGCTGCTGGCCATCAAACTAGCCTTGGAGGAATGGTGACACTGAGGAAGCAACTCATCTGTTCATCATCCTAACTGAACATATGACTCTAGAGTATCTCAAGAAGGCCAAGAGGTTGAATCCATATCAGGCCAGGTGGGCGCTGTTCTTCACCCGTTCTTCAACCACAATCTGTACCTAATCACATCCCATCTGGTATTCTCTTTGTGCCAGTACATCTATGCGGCAAACTTATCACCTGGGAACACTTCTCTCAGGCTACTTGTCACCCCAACAGTCAATGTACCTACCAGATGCTGAAGAATAGGTACTGGTGGGACAACATGCTGACCGAAATCAACTGGTTAGTCTCTTCCTGTTCTAACTGTGTCCAGGCCAAAGTTCCTCAAGCTCCTCCAAATTCATGAGTGAATGAGTGAAATGAGTGGCAAACTCATGCCACTACCTGTCCTGCAGCGACCCTGGTCACACTTGACGATTGCTTCATCACAGACCTTCCTTCATCACAAAACAATACCACAGTCATGGTCACCATTGACTGGTTCTCAAAAGCTTTGAGGCTCATCCCTCTTCTGGGTATCCCTATGGCTTCCCAAACAGCTGAGCTTCTTTTCCAACAAGTATTCCAATATTATAGCATCCCTGAAGACATTGTCAGTGACCGAGGCCCACAATTCATCTCCAAGTTCTGGTCCTGCTTCATGGAGAGGTTAGGGGTGTCTGTTAGCTTCACATCCAGCTACCGCCCACAGTCCAATGGGCAGGTAGAACGGGCCAACCAGGAAATTGGTTGCCTCATGCGAATCTACTGCATGCACAACCAGGGGGACTGGGCACATTTCCTGCCATGGGCCGAGTATGCGCAGACCTCCCTCAAGCATTCTGTGACTCAGCTACCAACCACCCTTGCTCCCCTGGGACGATGCACCCAATCAGGTACAGGCAGTAGATGAGTGGTTCCAGCACAGCCAAACCATTTGGGAAGAGGTCCATCAGTGGCTAGAGGTCATCTGTGCCAAGTACAAAATGTATGCCGATCGACATGGAGGAGAGACTCCCACCTATCTTCCCGGTGATCGAGTATGGGTGGTGACTAAGAACCTATGAGAGACACACGTCTGTAAGAAACTACAACCATGCTACATTGGACCCTTCAAGGTGTTACGGTGCATCAACAATGTCTCATATCATCTAGAACTTCCACTGCACATTGCATATCATCTAGAACTCTCCCACTTTCCAGGTTTCCAATCTCAAACCTATCATCCCAGGTCCACTCTCTGACAACACATCCACTCAAGATCACCCTTCTCTGAATCTCAATGGGGAACCCATCTACCAGGTCAACAAAATCCTCGACTCCAGGTGAAGGGGCGGCCAGATCGAGTACCTGATTGATTGGGAAGGGTATGGGCTGGAAGAACAAAGTTGGGTCAAGTCCAAGGACATCCTCAACCCTCTGTTCAAGCAAGACTTCTACACCCAACACCCCAGCAAGCCAGCAACCAGAGGTCGAGGACACCCCTGAAAGAGTATAGCTCCTGGAGGTAGCTTCTTGGGGTGCAGGCCTCTGTCAGTAAACCCGCTGGAGACTAGCAGACAACAAATATGGACAGCTTGGACTACAACTCCCAGCACACACAGTGCCCTCTATCTCTCACCTTCTAACTCTCAGTTGACATTTCCTCATCACCTGTCTCTGTATTTAAACCACACAAGCACACATTGCAAAGTATCATTCTGTTTTTTCCATACATACCAAGCCTTGTTATTCTCTGACTGCCTTTCTACCTGCTTGACCTTTGCTAGTGTTTTCTCATTTCCTCGATTTCTGTTTTGCCCACATTATTCTGTTCACCGATTGCGCGACCATAGCTTGTTCTTTGACTATGATTCCTGTCTCTCATTTTGTCTTGGTTTGCTATTCTAAAGCTGTCTTCCACCACACATACATCCGTAAGTGCCTGTGTACTCACAGCAAGGGTAAGAATTGCTCATAAGCCAGTGCCCATCTTTGAAGAGATGCAGCTCCACCCAAATAAAATGGGTTGTAATTTATTTTATATTCAACTGATTTTCACAAATTATTATTTTTTAATAATAATAATAATAATAATAATAATAATAATAATAATAATAATAATAAATTTTATGTTATATATTTCTGAATCTCAAATGATGTAAAATATGCATGCATTGTAGACACTTTGATTAAGCCTAACATTTGGAAAACTGGGCAAATCAGTGACGTGTAGGCTCATGTAAGTAGACAGGAAGGTACATGGTTTTTTTTTTTTTCTGTGAATGCAAAAAAAAAAAGAGAGAAAGAGGAAAATAGGATTGACAGAATGTGTTTAAATACAAAGAATCTTTATAATTTTTTTTTTTAATTCAGTTGTTGTCAAAAGCTTTCTATATACTGATAACATAACTTCATTCTGCATATATGAATCATCTATACTACTACTATTACTACTACTACTACTACTACTAATAATAATAATAATAATAATAATAATAATAGGTCATCAAATCCCAGAAATATCTAAAAATCCATAGCTGTCATGCAAAGGTTTTTGTCACTGACTATATGGCATGTTTCCAATACTAATCTTTATATCTATAAATATAGAATTGGTTATGAAGTTCCATCAGTTGTAAGCTCTATAACTGACTGTTTGAGGCCTGAGTCTTTTGAAATCCATTGATAACATGTCCTAGTCTTAAAGGAATCGACAGCTGACATTCAGCAGTCCTATGAAGCCTGTTTTGGGCCATCTGCTTTTGTGGCAGATACACTATATGACCAAAAGTTTGTAGACACTCTGCCTAACTACTGACTTCAGGTATTTCAGCCACGCCAATTGTTAACAAGTGGTGCATAAATCAAGCACACAACAGTGCAATCATCATAGACAAGTAGTGGCAGTAGAATGGGTTTATGCAGCTCCATATTAATTCCCATGGTTTTGGAATGGGATGTCCAACATGCCCATTAGATGTGATGGTCGGGTATCCACATTTTTTTTTTTTAGTTTTATTGCTAGTTTATATTATTTTAGGTAAAATAATACTATTCTTCACTTCCAGTGGTCCAACACAGACGAGATACTCTTTCAGGCAATTTCAAATGACACTTATTTGGATGGCTCCTGACATTCAAAGCACCCTGTGCACATTTTTATTACTGCAAAGCATATAATGCATTTTGTTGCTTGATTCATAAAGATGGGATTTTGTACTTTCTTCTGAACCATGATGTAAGGCGCATGTGCAGGGATGACCATGTTTTTTTTTCTCTCTTTGCACTCATTCTCTCAATTCATTGCAGTTTGCACTCTCAAAACAATACCACTTGCCACTTATCTTCCTGTGGCCTTTATGTATCACAGAAAATGATTAGGGTTAGCTTAGAGAGATTTTATTCTTATTTCTTTAAACCTGCTTATTGATTGAACCACACAGGGACACAATGCAGCAGCAGTGTATTGTCTTCATTCCAGCTTTTGTCAATACCTAGATGTAGATATATGATGATGGTGGTATTGAATGTGGCTTTAAAACAATTACAGCATAATCTCCTAAATGTGTTCGAATGGATTTTTATCGTAATCGTTATCCTCCTGTTCACACAGCTCTGAGTTCAGTTAGACTTGTATCTACCGAGTGGATCACATAAATGCAGATCTTAACTGAGGGTAAGCAAAATAAGCTCCAGTCTTATATTGCCCTTTGCCATTATCACTATTTTCCACAATTGTATTACTGCTCCATTTACTTGAAGATACAATTAAAATAAAATAAAGCTATTATGTAGAGACCCATTAAAATTAAGGCTGCAAACCATCTGATGGGTTGTAGAACTCAAATGAGGATCAATTAACCTGTGAAAATTCAATTCCTACTGATTACATGTCAGACATCTCTGTAATTACATCACATCATGTGCAAATATAAGATTATTTGATATATGGGTGACCCATTAGTGCAGGGTAGTATTGCCATCTCACAGCTGTATTGAGTGTCCCATACGTCTGGCATCATATGGTTAATGTTTAATTTTATATGTTTAAAGACCATGATATATACGAACAAGGAAGAATGAGTCCAAATAATTCTACTTACACTAATTTGTGTATTTAAAAAATTATGAGCTTATTGAGCAAGTTCTACACATAAAAGGTTGTTTTGCATTTTGGGGGTATCTGAAATTTATAACTATGATAACTTGGAAAAACAATTATGAAGCAGAAAATTCCTTTCTAATATGACTCTATCTGAACTGGCATCCAGCCTCCTCTGGCCAACCTCACACTCAGAGGTATTTTCACAAGCTGTAACTTGGCAGTACAACATACCCAGGATAAGTGAGCTTTGTGTGTTTGTGCTAATGCCCCATTGACACAGTAGTCAGACAGAACTGTAAAACTTTTTGCAAAACAAATAATGTCACACCTTTCCAGCAGATCACCTGATATTCATCTCTGCTTTGGTTTTGCTTCACTTATGGACACAAAACATATGTTAAACTCAATGCTCAGAGAGAAAGAGAGAGCGATCACATAAAAAAAAATATGGAACAACAGGGCTCAGGTGTGCTATGTTAGTCATTACCCCTCTATCTTGTCCCCAAACACCTTCCTCCAAGTGCAGATGCATGTTAAATG
>JAODXR010000024.1:49041080-49051932 GCA_028877395.1 Cathorops festae
TATAATTGTAAAGCGACCTTGGATATCTTGAAAGGCACTATATAAATGTAACTTATTATTATTATTATGGCTGCTACAACAAAACCTTCTGCTTTTATATTACTGCGAGGAGCAACAAAACTTCTTGTGTTAATGAGCTTGTTTTGTAAACAGCGCATGACCTTTATGTACATGCTCCATGGCTTCTCATCCAGTTTTAGTGCACTGGTGTGGCGGTGTCACAGCACCATATACAGGCCTGGCATATGTACTACAGCATTTTGGGTTGTTTCCAGTGAATTGAAACAACGCCGTGTTTACAGAGATTTTTTTCAAAACGACAGTGTATTGGGTGAGGCCGTGTACTCGTGTGGACAGGGCCTAAGTGTCCAGAGCCATCTTCTAAGTGTCTCTCTCAACTATCCATATGACGCCATCTTCCAACATCTATATATCCCAGTTTATAAAAACACTATGCCTGAGGACTTTCTAGATCGACTCCTTTACCCAGTATAAAATATTAACAAAAGGCTTGGCTAAAAAGATATGTTTTCAGCCTTGACTTAAACACTGAGACTGTGTCTGAGTCCCGAACACTACTTGGTAGGCTGTTCCATAACTGTGGGGCTTTGTAAGAAAAGGCTCTGGCCCCTGATGTAGCCTTCACTAGATGAGGTACCAACAGATTGCTTGCATCTTTTGATCTAAGTAGGCATGGCGGGTCATAAAGGACTAAAAGTTCACTCAAGTACTGTGGCATGAGATCATTCTGTGCCTTAAAAGGTCAAAAGTGGTATTTTATAATAAATGCGAAATTTGCTTGGGAGCCAATGCAATGTGGATAAGACAGGGGCGGTGTGGACATATCTTCTAGTTCTAGTAAAAACTCTTGCTACTGCATTTTGAGCTAACTGGAGATTGTTTATGCACTTATTGGAACATCCAGACAGTAAGGTTTTACAATAATCCAACAGAGAGGTAACAAAAGCATGAACTAGTTTTTCTTTATCATGTAGTCACATTTCTTATCTTACAATATTTCGGAGATTTAAAAAAAAAATGCTATCCTGGTAATGTTATTGATATGAGTTTCAAATGAAAGACTGAAGACAATGATCACCCTGAGTTCTTTTACAGATGTGAGCACATCATCCCTATCTTATCCCCATTGCATTGGTTCCCAATCAAATTTCACATTCATTATAAAAAATACCACTATTGACCTAAAAAGCACTGAATGGTCTTGCGCTACAGTACCTGAGTGAAATTCTGGTCCTTTAGGACCTGCCATGCCTACTTAGGTCAAAAGGTGCAGGCAGTCCACTGGTACCTCATATAGTGAAGGCTACATCAGGGGTCAGAGCCTTTTCTTACAAAGCCCCACAGTTATGGAATAGCATTTCAAGTGGTGTTCGGGACTCAGACAGTCTTAGTGTTTAAGTCTAGGCTGAAAGCGTCTTTTTAGCCAAGCCTTTTGATAATAGTTTATATTAAGTAAAGGAGTAGATCTGGAGGGTCCTCAGGCATAGTGCATTTTGGTAAACTGGGATGTATGGATGCTATCCCCCCGCCCCCAACTCTCGCATGTTCACTCAGGTTTGCTGATGGAGGAGTGGCTGGCTGCTTTATGTCCCAGGGCTCCCTTCATGTTTGTTACCTTCTGAATCTCCCTTTTAATTATGCTGTCAATTATTCTTGCCAAAGTCCCCGCTTGCACTCAGTGCAAAATGTATATTGTTGTTAACCATTAGGTTACGCCTGGCATACCTAACAACCTGCCCCCCTGTTCAGTTACATGTCAATCCTGAGACACCGTGATGCTGACCTCTTCTTCTCTTCGGATTTGCTTGATCCATCCTGATGCCCAACAACAGGCTTGAGTCTCATCGCATCGCTCCTGTGGAGGATGGCCCTATATGGACATTCAAAAGTCACACTTGCACGTCACCATGCTACTGTATTAAACGTACATTCACGTCAACTACTGCACAAAGCTTTATAAATGATCTCCCAGAGTTATCAAATTTGATTGGGTCACTGTCAGCCCCTGCAGAAATTGATCAAACAACTGAATGCTTAGAGTCAACGTTCCGCCATACTTTACATAATGTAGCTTCTCTTAAAAGGAAAATGGTCAGAGACAAAAAATTAGCACCCATGTATGTATGTATGTATGTATGTATGTATGTATACTTTAATGATCCAAAAGGAAATTTAGACATCCCATAGCTCTTAAGACATACTTTTCAACACACAGAAGGACAAAGAAAAACACAACACCAATGGAATGGACATTCATGGTGAATGCATCTTCCACATTCGGTCACTGTGAGTGCACCATTAGGGGGAAAGTGCAAAACGGTGGGTCAAAGTGTCCATCAGCCTATAGGGATGAGGCATAAACATCACAGTCTGTGTTTATAGTGGAAAAAAAAGTCAGAAGAGGAAAGTACTGATTACTGCACTGGCTGGACATAAGGAATATTTACTGAAATAAATTCAGGCATAAAAACGGGTGAATTACCAAAAAACACAACTCGAACCCAGTATTCCATTTTTCCCTACCCCTTCAGGGAAGAGTTAAAAAGTTGAATGTCCCGGGGAACAAAATATTTTCTCAGCCTGTCTGTTGAGCACGACAGCGAGAGCGGTCTGCCACTGACCAGGCTTTTCTGCCTGTTTAATGTGTTGTATAGGGGATGATGCTCATTGTCCATAATTAGCAGGAGTTTGCCGAGGGTCCTTTTCTCAACTATTGATGCTATGGGCTCTAGCTCAGCGCCAACCACAGAGCCAGCTTTTCTCACCAGTCTGTCTATATGTCCAGTGTCCCTCCTCTTGGCACTGCCGCCCCAGCATACCACAGCATAGAAGAGAATGCTGGTAATGACAGACTGGTAAAACATCAGCAGGAGTTTACTGCAGATGTTAAAAGACCCCAGCCTTCTCAGAAAATAGAGTTGACACAGGGCCTTTCTGTGTGGAGTTTGCATGTTGTCCCTGTGTCTGCGTGGGTTTCCTCCGGGTGCTCCGGTTTCCCCCACAGTCCATAGACATGCAGGTTAGGCTAATTAGTGGCTCTAAATTGACCGTAGGTGTGAATGTGAATGGTTGTTTGTCTCTATGTGTCAGCCCTGTGATGATCTGGCGACTTGTCTAGGGTGTACCTCGCCTCTCGCCCATAGTCAGCTGGGCAGTTCAGCATAGTCAGCTCCAGCCTGCCTACGACTCTGTACAGGATAAGTGACTACATATGATGATGGATGGAGAATAGAATAGAACAGGTCTGAAAAAACCACAAATAGAATATTACAGTAGAACAGATGAGAATTGAGTCATGTATAATAAAAATGAGAAACAGAAGCAGAACAGAACACAGTAGACTTGAACAGAATAGAGTCAAATAGAATGTCACAAACAGAGCACAATAGAATTGAACTGACAAACAACATGCATATTTCAGAACTGTTATTGGAATCCAAATCTTGCACAGACAACACAAACCATAAGTGGACACGTATTTTATTGAAATTATTTATTTTTTTAAGTATTATATTCAGGAAGGAAAAAAAACAAAATTTAAATGATGGTTTGAATTTTATTTACACTATCAGTATCACAACACATTCTATTTTTATGCTCTTTTAGCCATTTTTATTACTTGTGATAATGAAGTAATAGCTACTGATGGAGCCTAACACAATATATTTTTCATCATCTAGTGCTCAGGGTTTGCAAATCTGTGCATTCTGTTGTATGACCTCGATGGTATCAAGGTTTAAAATTGTAGTAGCTCAACACAGAAATGACCACACAGATCAGTCGGCAAGTTGAAGCTGAGAAAAATATGTACAACTACAGTTTCACTTCTACTTTCGATCCCAGGTTCACAAAGTGTGATGCAGAGACATGCAGGGGACTGAGAATTATTACCCCCCACTGGGTTTTGTAAACAGAACAATCAGGGCTAAAAAGCTTTTATGACATCCATACATCCATAAAGAAATATGAAAAGGTTACCTAAAGGTTCTTTGGATGGTTAAGCTTCCTAAATGGGTTCCACTTGGAAGGTTCTGTGATAGGCAAGCATGTTGTAGGATTCTACATATAATAATTAGAGAGAGAGATGAACCATAGAATTCCTAAAGGTTCTAGATTTGTATACATTTCCCAAATACCTAAAGCACATCTATAAAATATCCCCCCCCGCCTTTTGCCCGTAGTCAGCTGGGATGGGCTCCAGCTTGCCTGCGACCCTATAGAACAGGATAAAGCAGCTAGAGATAATGAGATGAGATGAGTAGAATGGATTATACTATGAGGTTTTTGTTCTGAAAGATTAAAAATTATGTTCAAAATAAGCTTCTTGTGTAGATTAATTAGATTTTTTTTGTACTTTGGGAATACAATACCTGTCTCAGAAAACATATGGCCTATCAAGATGGCAAAAATATATAAATAGCACCACAGGTCTATGCATTCAGTCTTCCAACAGAGGACTCCAAGCTTGTAAAACTGGCTGTGTGTATGTGTGTGCTAATATGTGTGGGTGTGAGCAGACATGTGTGGCCACGTGTGTCTCTGCAAGGGTTTGACAAGGCTGTGTAGAGTGTTTTGACCCTAATGAGTGTTAATTACATCTGTTTTGTCAGAACTCTTCTCTTGATTAGCAGTACAGTGCACTCTTCACTGTGATGGGTTGAGAGCCCCCAGATTAGCATCACAGATCCTGCATCATCACACTGCCTGTGGTAGTCCCTGGGACTGGAAGAAAGAGAGACAGAGAAAGGAGAGAAAAGTTGAGAAGTCGGCAGTGAGGAATGAGGTTAATTCTAAAGCAAGGGAGCTGGATGCAAAAAAGATGACTGATAAAGAAAGTGTAACTATTTTCTTCAATACAGAAATAAAAGCTTGGTGCCAACTTGAAAATTGTTTCCAATTCACAAACTTAGTTTACGTTTGGTAACTTTTATTTAAAAAAAACTTTTATTTTAAACTTTATTTAAAACAAAAAAAGCCCATAGCAACAAATCTAGTGCCTTTTTAAGCAGACATTAATGACTTTCTATCATTCAATTAGCACTGTCGCCTCACAGCAAGAAGGTTCTGGGTTTGAGCCCAATGGCTGACAGGGGCCTTTCTGTATGGAGTTTTCATGTTCTCCCAGTGTCTGCGTGGGTTTCCTCAGGGTGCTCTGGTTTCCCACACAGTCCAAAGACATGTAGTAAGGTTAACTGGCTACTCTAAATTGCCCATGCGTGTGTGTGTGTGTGTGTGTGTGTGTGTGTGTGTGTGTGTGTGTGTGTGTGTGTGAATGCACAGAAAGGAACTGGCCACCCTACTGCTGCAATTCTGGCCAAGTCAACCAAATATGGTCCGCCTGAAGCCCGAATCAGTTTCAGCAGTGATGACGATGATGACGATCATTCAATATGGCTCTCCAGCTCCCAACACAGCTGCTAGTTATACAAGATGCTATACAACCCAGAACAACAAGTGCCCAGCCTAAAACACATTGGTTGTCTCCACCCCATGGTTTTGGACTTGATCTGAATCACTGTCTTGTTTTCACAAACTATCAAGTCAAGACAAATAAAATTAAGTCCTGCCTTAATATTCCTGCCAAAATATTCCCTGCTCAGAAATACATCACATGAAAAATCCTCTATCTGGCTTGCTATGTCTTCCTCCCTGTGCCATCAGACCTCCGAAACTGGAACACAGCTGCACAACTTGTTTGCAACCTCCCAAAGATCTAACACATCACAATCTCCCCATTGCAGCAGTTCCTCCGCTGTCTTCCTCATCAGATTTAAAATACTGATGCTTATCTACAAAACCAAAAATGTGCCATTCCCCACCTACTTGAAGGTTCTTATCAAACCCTGTTCAGCACCATTTACTCTTCAAACCTCTGGCACAGCTCGAATAGACCCACTATCCCTCAAGATACAAGCAGGACACACATCAAAACTCTTCTCTGTACTGGCTAACAGGTGGAATGAAGCTTCCCTGGCTGTCTGAACAGCTAGGTCAATGGCTAAGTTAGGAAAGCTGAAGACATCAGTCTTCACAAACCACTTAAATGAGCACTCAACTTGTATTGTTTCTATTGCAGAAACTTGTAGTAACTTCTCTCTAATTTAGCTGATGGCACTCTTAAGCCCCATCCACACGAGTATGTTTTTGATGATACCGCATAAAAACTTTATCGTTTCGGCCTCGCGTCAAGACGGGTCCGTTTTTCTCGAGGTGTGAAAACGGTATTTTTTGAAAATGCATCCCAGAGTGGATAAATCCTAAAATGCTGGATAGCCCAGCGCCGTGTTTACGGAGATTTTTTTTTTTTCAAAACAACAGCGTATTGGGTGAGGCCGCGTACTCATGTAAACGGGGCCTTAGCCCCTGACCTATTTGTGCTCGAGCATATGTTTTAGCCCTAGCCGGCACAGTGGTGCAGTGGTTAGTACTGGTGCCTCATAGCAAGCAGGTTCTAGTTTCAAACCTGCCAACTGACTGGGGCCTTTCTGTGTGGAATTTACATGTTCTCCTCATGCATGCATGGATTTCCCCAAGGAGCTCAAGTTTCCTCCCACAGTCCAAAGACATGCGGATTAGGTCAACTGGCTGCTCTAAGTTGCTCATATGTGTGAATATAAGTGTGAATGGCTCCTGTCTCTCTGTTAGCCCTATGACAGATTGGTGACCTGTCCAGGGTGTACCCTGCTTCTTGCCCAATATCAGCTGGGACTGGCGCCAGCGTACCCACAATCCACAATGGATGAGTGGTATAGAAAATGAATGAATGAATGAAATTAGCCCTTTCTGTGAGTGTAAAACTACCACAAATAAGTAGATGCCTCAGAGCAGTGAGAAATGAGAGCAGACCATAAAGATTTAATAACATTCATATACAGTATGTTTCAGGCAAGCCAACATTCATCTCCAGATGTTGATATCTCAATCTGCTGTCACTCTGTGACACACAGCAGGTGAGCTTTGACAGCTTCGATTGCTATGGTGTTTTATTTCTATGCTCTCTTTCTCTCTCTCTTTCTTTCTCCTGATCCTCCCACAGTATGCTGATGATGCGAGAACATGACAGATGCTCGTTTGGATTGGCCTGAACTTTCCCACGCAGTGCAAGAAGACTCTGCCCAGCCACAAATAGAACTCAGGAACCTGCGTTAAAGACGACCAGCCCACAGACACCACGTAACAGAACAGCTCCATTTGCATCAACACACTTGCACAACTTCCCAAACATGGACATTATGATTCACAGTGATAACCACTTGCACATCAGAGAAGGGCTCTGGCTTCTTCTAGAACAGTTCATTTTAGAAGCAGAGGGTTCACTTCAACCTCCTTCATTCTTTAATAATGCATGAAGAAATGATGGATGATGCAAATGGATGAATATCGACACAGTGGGGGCAGAGAGGAAATAAAGTGATGTAAAGTGACATAAGCACAGTGAACTTAACAACAATCAGTGTACAGTCAGCAGAGGTGTGGAGGAATTATTAACATCTGAGAGGCCTGAGATTACTCATCACAATCTGTCCGCATCTAAGTATAACCCAGCATATGTTTAATTTCCTCTTGAACACACACTTTTGTCATTTCAGAATTTGTCTCTTGTTCCTGATCATTTTATTTATCCTTTATTCATATATTTTACAGAACACAATCTTCAAGAAGAACTATGATGTTATTGTGAACTTCTGACCTCTGATATTCTTATAATTAATTTATACCACATCACTGTTAATTTCTCGAATCTGATTG
The DNA here is from genome assembly GCA_028877395.1 of Cathorops festae. Lineage (NCBI taxonomy): Eukaryota > Metazoa > Chordata > Actinopteri > Siluriformes > Ariidae > Cathorops > Cathorops festae. Next base: position 49,048,851 of record JAODXR010000024.1, read on the forward strand.
GTTATAGGTGTTGAATAATTTTATATTCATATAACAGCAGCTTTGACAGTGGCACCAGCTATAGACCAAATGACAGGTTTGTATTAATGCGCTTGTTCAAATATATTATCATTTCTATAGTAACAACTTATTCATAGTTACTCGTATGGTTGATGTGCCATATAATCTAAGGCTAATAAAGAGGGGTTTTTTTTATAATGTGGTGTTATTCAGCAAAGATGTGCAATAATCAATATACATGTAGTGAACTTTCTGAAAGGGGAAATTTAGTTAACATTTAGGGAAGGTGTTGGGTGCCAGCACTTTGGATAGAGGCACTCTGCACTTTCTGGTTTTTCAGTAAGATGACAGGCTGTGCTCTTTGTCTTATTGTCTTCAAGATAGGACAAAAGAGAGAGAATAGTGAGGGAATGACTGTTTATAGCTGTCACATCTGCACCTGCTTGCACTCAAGATTCCACATCCCAGAATTGGTGGGTTGCATCCGATGTCGTATTCACCTTATTAGATATGCAAGACATAAAGTGTTGGTCAGCCAAGCTCGCTGTTCACAAAGCGTTACTATCGCTAAGGCGCCTTGCTAGTCATTAAAATGCCCTACGCTTGCATTGTTTTGGGCTATTCGAATCAAACAAACCATGAAACTGATAAAAGTTTATTCCGGGTTCCCTGTGAAGTGATAAAAAAGGGTGAAAGAGCAAAGGATTTTACCAAAACATGATGACAAAATTGGCTCTTGAACCTTTCACTGCAACTGAAGGGAGTGTCGTCAAAGAACACTCAAGTTTGCAGTGATCACTTCATGAAAGGTTTGTAAATGCTTCTGATTTATTTTGTTTGGATTCACAAATTACTTTTCTTGCCATTTTCTGTTATTTCATGATGTTTTGATGTTCAGGAGATGCTTAAAGGAGATGTGCAGAACCATGGCCTCACTTTTTGTTTATAAATGCCTTGAGATCTCAAGAATGGCATAGGAATAGTTTTAAGCATGAAAAATAAATCTAAAATAGTATTTTTTTATGATTAAAATGATTCATATAGGTAGCGGTCTGAGTGAATGACCTTGACATCTGTGACATCATAGCAGGAAGGCTATCGGTCTCATCGCCATTTCCACTATATTAAAGCACAGCGCTAACTGCAACTTTGATCCTCCATTTTGAGCTAATTTATCACCATGCCATGTAGATGTGTTTGCTGGCCGGTGCAGCAACATGACAGAAGATGGATTTATGTTGCATTTATGGCCCAAGAATGTTCAAACTGCAAAGACTTGGGCACGTTTTATGAGAAATTCACGGATTGGGTGCCTATGAAGTGGTCTCTCCTCTGCTCTGCACGTTTTACTGAGGACTTGTACGAAACCTCTGATCTGTTGAAGAGTGTTGGCTATAAGCCCTTATTGAAAGAGAGTGCAGTACCAACAATTAAAGGAAAAGAAAACTACAAGAAAAGGAAAGTAAGTTCAGTTGCACCAGTTCTCCCGGAGTGTGAGCCTAGCAGGAATGGCAGCGTACTCAGTATGGAAAAAATGGAAAATGAGTGGACCAGTCATCAGATTTCTCCACTGGATATGTTTTTTTTTTCTCCGCTAGATATGCTTGCCTCAGCAGCAATATCTCACCCTTACGTGGAAGAAGCAAATGAACGAACAACTGAATGAAGAACTGAAAGTCAGATTGTTTCAAAACAATCGGCCATAAGATCAGCCTTCAAGAAGTGAGAACACAGATGGGTAAGACGCGACTCTCGTTTGGTTACATAACATTCATTGTTTACCAGCATTTAGATTAATACATGTAACTTGTATTGTGCATTTAAGTTACTGGTATAATATAATTTAATTTGCTTCAGAATGTGATTGTCTCAGTTCATCTGATTTATTTAATTAGTCTTTTACATTTTATCAGTGAAAATGCATGCATGTACATGTATGTTGCATACGTTATAACGCCTATCCTGTTTTAATAAGAGTCACATGAGACTGTCAGTTCAATTCCATCCAATTCTCTAGACAGCTTTGTTTCATAAGGTGGGGGCGTCCGTTGCCGACATGTTACTATTGGATTCACTTTCCGATGGTTCGAACTGATATAGTTCTACATGTATAGCAGTAGCATGTACACACATTCCAATTTCAGGACTATCACAGTCAGATGTATTGCTATCTGAGGAATCCGAAGAATCTCCAATAAATCTGAATGAAGAGATTATTGCAACCACTCTCTCCTGCCGAGTCTGGCTTTGGTCTATAGCTGTCAAAGGCCTCGGCCTTAAAACCGGTTACTGTTGTGGTGTCATGCACTCAGGGCTGGCTGGCTGGCTCAGTGAGGCAGCTTGAATGCCAACTTTGCGGTCGATTTTAACTCTCAAAAATATATATTTTTTATACCCATTTACGCAGCATACAAGCGTTAAGGATGGAGCTACTATCCACTCAGAAATGTATTTAAAAATAAATGTTCTCCTTTAAGGAGCCTCTTACTGAAAACACTTTGCTGTCTGACCAGTAGGTCATGCAAGGGATGTGAAGTGTTGTCCATTATGTGCATTGAGGTAAAAACAATGCAGAATAGATAACAAATTTTCATTCTTATTCACTTTTCATTCACAGAAAAATAACAGATATGGTGTATGCCCACCTGACTGTATTTAACTGAAGGCTACAGAACACCAACTAGGCACAACTAGATATGATATATAATTCACAAGGTAGCCAGTCCACTGGTGAAAAGCCGAAGCTGAGACATTAGCTAGTTATCAACATGGCACGAGTCATACACGCGCACACACACACACACACACACACATATCCATTATCTGTAGCTACTTATCCTGTACAGGGTCACAGGCAAGCTGAAGCCTATCCCAGCTGACTATGGGTAAGAGGCAGGGTACACCTTGGACAAGTCACCAGGTCATCACAGGGCTGACACATAGGCCCCGTCCACACGAGTACGCAGCCTCACCCAATATGCTGTCATTTAAAAAAAAAATCTCCGTAAACACGGCGCTGTTTCGATTCACTGGAAACGACCCAAAACGCTGTAGTACATTGCCAGGCCTGTAGGTGGCGACG
>JAODXR010000024.1:54241139-54251541 GCA_028877395.1 Cathorops festae
TCTTTTAACAACAGTGCGTAAACGTTTGGGAACTGAGGAGACCAATTGCTGGCGTTTTGGGTGAGAAATGTTGTCCCATTCCTGACTGATATAGGATTCTAGCTGCTCAACAGTCCTGGGTTTTCTTTGTCATATTTTTCATTTCATGATGCGCCAAATATTTTCAATTGGTGAAAGGTCTGGACTGCAGGCAGGCCAGTTTAGCATCCATACTCTTTTACTATAAAGCCATGCTGTTGTAATAGATGCAGTATGCAATTTAGCATTGTCTTGCAGAAATATGCAAATCCTTCCTGGAAAAAGATGTCATCTGGATGGGAGCATATGTTGCTCTAAAACCTGTATATACCTTTGATGATGCCTTTCCGGATGTGCAAGCTGCCCATGCCATAGGTACTAATGCCTTCCATACCTTCAGAGATGCAGGCTTTTGAACTAAGCACTGATAACAAGGCGGATGGTCCCTCTCCTCTTTAGTCCGGAGGACATGGCATCCATGGTTTCCAAAAATAATTTTACATTTCGATTTGTCAGACCACAGAACAGTTTTTCACTTTGCCTCAATCCATTTTAAATGAGTTTTGGCCCAGAGAAAATGCCGGCATTTCTGGATCATGTTCACATATGTCGTCAAGTTTATTTTTATAGTGCTTTTAACAACAGACATTGTCGCAAAGCAGAATCTTAGTGACTTAAACATGAGCTAATTTTATCCCTAATCTATCCCCAATGATGAAGCCTGTGGTGACGGCGGCAAGGAAAAACTCCCTCAGACAACATGAGGAAGAAACCACAAGAGGAACCAGACTCAAAAGGGAACCCATCCTCATTTGGGTGATAACAGATAGCATGATTATAACATTTTAACGGTTTTAACATGAAGTCTGTTTTGTTGAAGTTATAAACTGTTCATTGATGGAAACTTAAGTGTACAACTGTTCATGACAACTGCAGTCCTAAAGTTAGCAAGTCAACTGTAGTCCTCAGACATAAAAGCATTACTGTAAGAGTCCAGAGCATCCTCCAGGTGTGACTTTCAACTGTCCTCATGGGGCTGTCCTCCACAGGAGCGACGCGACGAGACTCCAACCAGACACAGGGCACCAGGAATGGACCAGGCAGGTCCGAGGAGCAGAAGAGGCCAGCATCCCGATCCCAGGACCGACATGTAACTCAGAGGGACAGAGTAATGCTTGGAGCAAGTAGCCAGGAACAACAAGCAATTTGCTAATTGTCACAGAGGAGAAACTCCACAGTTTCAACCAGGAGACCGGGTGTGATTGTCCACCAAGGACATCGGGAATAAACACGGGTGTAAAAAATTAACTGCCAAGTACACAGCCCCATGCAAGATCCTTCACTGCATCAATGAGGTGACATACAGGCTGGATCTGGTACGCCACAGCCACATCACAACCTCCTTCCATGTGTCCTGTCTTAAACCTGTTACTCCAGGGCTCTAAGTCTTTGATATCCGCCCCCCCCCACCACCACCACCACACCTCCCAAACCCCTGAAGATCGACAGCTGGAATACCTACTAGAATGGGAAGGTTACAGCCCTGAGAAGTGCTGGGTCCCAGCATATGACATTCTTGACCACCATGCTCTGTCATGACTTCCATGCCAGGCATCCAGCGAAACAAGATCCCCAACCCAGGGGTCAGCCACATGAGAGATCCACTCCCAGAGTGAGCTCTTTGGGGAGAAGCTCTATCATATCAGCACCAGAAACCATTCTGGACTCCAATTCCCAGAATACACTATGACCTATAATTATGGCCACCATGAACTACAACTCGCATTGCACAAGGTCACGTTGAGTCACCTATGTACTGATTACACACACCTGTTCTTCATTATACACACACTATATAAACAGAGTTTGGGCAATGCCTGTCTGCAAAGTAATGTGCAGTGTGCCTGTATCTGACTTACCAAGTCTTTGCTTTGTCTTTGCTCTTTTTTATGATCTGATTTTGTTCTCTGTTTTTTGCTATTTTGGATATTGCCCTAGTGTTGATGTTTTCTGATCACCAGAACCATAGCCTGACCTTGACTTTGAGTTTTATTCTAATTTTGGATTTGTTTGCTGGACTTTTGAATAAAAACACTAACCTGCACTTGCATCATAGCTGTTTCATGACCAAATCATTATGTTTTCTACCATTGGAAAGTATTAAGGACAGAGGGCTTTGTGTTTTCTGGTTTCTCTGTAAAGCTGATTTCTCTCTCTCTCTCTCTCTCTCTCTCTCTCTCTCTCCCTCTTAGCTTAGAGAAAAAAGAGGTACTGTTTAAAGCTGCATTAACATAAGTAATAATATGTAATATGTAATAATATGTCTCACAGATGTTCCACAATATGAAATTTAACTATAAATGGTTAAAAAGCACGTGTAATTCATTAATAAATAAACCTTGCTGTGGTATTAGAGGAAAAAAAACATTTAAGGATGTGCTAGTATGGTAAAATAATCAACTTGGTAATTGTGCTTCATATCAAGATGCATCACACCACATTTTCATTATTTCTTTTCCTCTAACAGCATAGCCCCTGGTGTTTTATTCCTTACATAATAAGGAACTATCATTTCCTTCTTACAGCAATACACCTTCTCTGGAAAAAAAAATACTTTTATGACATTTGTACCACTGTACAACTGTAATATATGCTTAAAAGATTAGAGATAATATACTGTATTAATGGTTCTGCTACTAAATGATGGGTATTGCTTTACCAAGAATGTCTTCTGGGTCATGGGGCATCATTTAGAGAAAGCTAATGAAGTTATCAGGCATAAAATACAATCAAAATGAGATTTAACACAAACAAGTGAAAAAATCTTTGTCAGAAAAAAATTGTCTTTTACTCAGCCTTTTACTACATCAATCAATACTAAAAGGCCTAATTTTGAATTCATTTGAGTCTTTTTAAACCAATTAATTAAAAAGTCTGCATATCATTTCAGGCCAGATATGAAAGACTTACAAATAGAGTTAAAGGAGCTAATTTGCCAGGATGGTCTCATAGCGAGTCTTATGAACTGGTGTAAGTACTACCTTGTGTGTAATTCCCTTGAATGAAGCACTAGTAAAAGCATATTAACAGTGATCACACTGTATATCACTGCGAGCTGGCCTAGTGATTAGTGTGTCCGCCTCTTGATTGGGAGACCTCGCGGTCAGGTCATACCAAAGACCATCATAAAACTGGTACCTACTGCCATCTGGCAAGGCACGCTGCAATATAGATGCGAGTGGGGAGTCAAACTCTCATGGTTACCAGAGGAGCCCCCCACTGTAACCCTAGCTGTATAGGCGAGAGGCCAAGGGCTACGGAAACGGAGATTGGCGCTGCCCGATGCACCTTAACGGTTTGGTTAATATTAGGATGGGAGACTGCCTGGGATGACCAGGGCATGGCATGGGAAAGACTTTAGACACTGTATATCACTGGCTTGTTAACGAGTAAGCTTGATATGAATAAGTAAAAAAAAAAAGATGTACTTATTCAGTAACAGCAAATGCCTTAAATGAGACTGAAATGACACACAGATTCAGATGTGAGACAACACTGGTGTGTTTTGATGATCCCAGCTTTGCAATGCTTATATATTCTCAGTTGGTGAATGGAAATCGCTTAGAATGGGCTGTTGACAACTTAACAAAATCTGGTTTAATGAAACTGTTGAAAAGTTGTCCCAGTGGATTTTCCAGCCTCTGTATTTGTGTGGTTGGGATTAGGGTTGTGGCAGCGGGGGGGGTGACTAAGCAGTAGTCTGTGAATGGAGGGCGGGGTTGGGGAAGGTAAGTGGCTAAGTCATTCCACCTGCTGTCAATTAATGTGTGTGTGTGTGTGTGTGTGTTTGTTACAGGGATGGAGCATAAAAGGAGCAAGAGAGAGCAGAGAAAAGGGTCTCTTTCCCCAACCAAAACGCATGAGTGAGTGAGTGAGTGAGTGAGTGGAAGGAAGGAAGGAAGGAAGGAAGGAAGGAGGGAGGGAGAAAAGTTAAAATAAAGTGTTTGTGCAACCATCAACTCTCAACTGCAGTGCTTCTGTGCTCCACCCACTTCAGGAACTGTTACAGTCGTGCCCAAACCCAGAAGAACAGAAGGGAACAACCCCATGGAGTCCTTGCCATTTGAAGAGCTCATCCTTGCCCTCACTACCGCCCAGCAGAACCAGCATTAAGCACTGATCACCCTCCGAAAGGAGCAGGAGCAATGTTTTGAAGCCTTGATGCTGGCTTAGCAGGAAGATCGCCAGGTGTCACCTGCTCATGTCAGCAGAGGCACTGACCACTGCTGTCACCATCATCACAAAGAGGGGACCGGAGGACGATCCAGAAACGTTCCTCGTCCTCTTCAAGCAAGCAGCCGAGGCATGGGGGTGGCCGCTAGAGCAGCGCATGGCATGTCTTCTCCCACTCCTGACTGGCGAGGTGCAGCTCGCAGCGCAGCAGCTCCCTGCTGACAGCCAGCTGGTCTATGCTAACCTAAGGAAGGCCATCCTGCAGCGGCTCGGCCGCTCCCTGGAGCAACATCGCCAGCGCTTCCAGACGCTGGCATTGGAGGAGGTTGGCTGGCTGTTTGTATTTGGCCAGCAACTCCGGGACACCTGCTGGTGGTGGCTGAGGGTGGAAGATCACGATGCCAATGAGATCATCAATCTGGTGGCACTATAACAGTTTGTCTCTCGACTTTCTGAAGGAATGGCGGAATGGGTCCAGTGTCATCACCCGGTATCACTGGAACAAGCCATCAAGCTGGTGGAGGACCATCTGGAGGCGGCTATGACGGCAGGCAGATGATGTTTCTCCCCTCACTTCTCTCTCTCTTCACCCCCGTCTCTTGTCCCCCTCTCCACCCCATTCCCCTGCCATGGAGGCAAGGGCTGGGTCCCCAGCTGGCCTGTTGCACCCATGCCCTCCCCTCTCCCTCTGCTCTGTCTGTGTTGTCTCCCCCTCAGGTGAGTGACACCCATAACACCAGTGCAGAGGGAAAGCCTGGGCCGGTGTGCTGGCGTGACGGGGAATCAGAGCATCTCCAAGGTCAGAGCTCCGCAAGGGAGGTGGGTGCTGTAATCTGGATCCCCAATGCACCAGAAACCGCCCCCGATTGGGCCGGAACATATTGCATACTGGTGAGTATCCAAGGGGCTACATATCACGCTTTGGTGGATTCCGGTTGAAATCAGACATCAATTCACCAATGCCTGGTGCAAGGTAAGGCATTGGGGAGAGCACAAGCAGTGAAAGTGTTGTGTATGCACGGGGATGTTCACCATTACCCTCTAGTGTCTGTCCAAATTCTATTCCAGGGCCAAATGCATAGAATAAAGGCGGCGGTTAGTCCCTGTCTCACCCACTCATTGATTTTGAGTATCTGATTGGCCGGGATTTAAAAACCTAATGGAATATTTAACACGCAGTGGGTCCTGCACTAGTAGGTCATGGGAAGATCCCAGTGTGGCATTGACTGGAGAAGCTGTCACAGAGCCGTCTACATATACACTGCGTCAGAGTGAGTAGCAGCCCACTCCTCCTCCCTCTCTCAGGGATTCCCTTGGGGAGTTCCTGTTAGAGCAGTCATGAGACGAGACTCTGCGGCATGTGTTTGACCAAGTGAGAGTAATCGATGGTCAAACTCTTCATCCAAGTGCAGCACTGACCTTCCCCTATTTTTCCATTATTAAAGATAGATTGTACCGAGTGACGCAGGACACTCAAACCAAGGAACAAATAACCCAGTTGTTAATCCCAAAGAGCCGTAGGGAACTCGTGTTCCATGCGGCTCACTTTAATCCCATGACTTGGGGCAAGATAAAACTCTAGCCCGAATAATGGACCGATTCTATTGGCCAGGGATTCACGGGGATGTCCGTCGGTGGTATGCAGCATGCCATGAATGCCAATTAGTAAATCCCACCACCACTCCAAAAGCACCTTTGTGCCCTCTTCCTCTAATAGAGACCCAGTTAGAACAAGTTGGGATGGATCTCGTCGGGCCATTAGATCGGTCAGCACATGGATAATCGCTTTTAGTTTTAGTGGACTATGCAATGTGATATCCGGAAGCAGTGCTTCTCCGCAATATCTCAGCACGCAGTATTGCGGAAGCGCTCTTCCGCTTTATCTCCCAGGTTGGGATTCCGAAAGAAATCCTGACAGACCAAGACACTTTGTTTAGGTCACGCACACTGTGCAAGCTGTATGGGTTACTGGGAATTAAGTCTATCTGCACCAGTGTTTATCACCCACAAACGGATGGCTTAGTAGAGCAATTTAACCAGACACTCAAAAACAATCCATAAATTCGTAAGTGAAGATGCACGTAATTGGGATAAGTAGCTCGAGCTCCTGTTGTTCACAGTACAAGAGGTCCTGCAAGCCTTGATGGGGTATTCTCCCTTCTAATTATTATATGGGCGTAAGCTGCGTGGCATTCTGGATATGCTACGGGAAAATTGGGAGGAGGGACCTTCACCGAGTAAAAATGAAATCCAGTACATTCTTGACCTGCGCGCAAAACTCCACACCCTCACGCACCTAAGCCAAGAGAATTTACGGCAGGCACAAGAAAGTGAAAGCCGGCTGTATGACAGGGGCATGTGTCTTAGAGAGTTCACACCGGGAGACAAAGTGCTCGTATTATTGCCCATGTCGAGTTCTAAATTAGTCGCCAAGTGGCAAGGGCCCTTTGCAGTCACACGGCGAGTCAGGGGACATCGACTATGAGGTGAAGTGATTGGATGGGGTGGGGCATGGCAAATCTACCTCCTCCACTTTTTAAAATGCTGGAATGAGGGGGTCCCCATGGGGTCGGTAGTCCCAGAGAAGGCGGAGCTGGGGCCAGAGGTAAAAAAAAGATAACATCTCTGACCACTCCAGTTCCTTGTGGAGACCACCAGCCCAACTCATGGAGGTAGCAAAGTTGCAGAAAGACTTTTCTGACATGTTCTTGCCCCTTGCTGGTCATACCCATCTCATAGAACACCACATCGAAATGACCCCGGGGGTGATAGTGCGTAGCCACCCTTACCGCTTGCCCGAACACAAGAAAAAGGTGGTTCGGGATGAACTCAAGGCCCATGCTCGAAATGGGCATAGTCAAGGAGTCCCACAGTGACTGGAGCAGCCCAGTGGTCCTGGTTCCTAAGACCAACGGGTCGGTCCGGTTCTGTGTAGACTACAGAAAGGTCAATGCAGTGTCTAAATTTGACGCATACCCAGTGCCTCGCATTGATGAACTGCTTGATCGGAGAGGCGCTGCTCACTTTTATTCAACACTGGATCTAACAAAGGGGTACTGGCAGATCCCATTGACTCCTCTATCCCAAGCAAAAATGGCCTTTTCCACACCGTTTGGATTACACCAATTTGTCAAGCTCCCTTTTGGGTTGTTTGGGGCGCCCGCTACGTTCCAGCGGCTTATGGACAGGGTCCTCCGCCCTCACGCTGCCTACGCGGCTGCCTATCTAGATGACATTGTAATCTACAGTAATGATTGGCCGTGGCACATAGAATACCTGAGGGCTGTCCTAAAGTCACTGAGGCGAGCATGCCTCACAGCCAACCCAAAAAAGTGTGCGACTGGGTGGGTGGAAGTACGGTCTCTGAGGTTCCACTTGGGCCATGGGCAGGTGCGTCCCCAAATTAACAAGACCGCAGCAATTACGGCCTTCCCGAGGCCCAAGACCAAAAAGGAGGTGAGACGGTTCTTGGGACTGGCTGGCTATTATCGTAGGTTTCTACCTAATTATTCGGACGTCACCAGCCCGCTAACCAATCTCACTAAAAAGGGGGCTCCAGATCTGGTCCAGTGGACGGAGCAGTGCCAACAGGCCTTCTCTGAGGTAAAAGCTGCACTGTATGCGGGGCCACTTTTACACTTCCCTGACTTCTCTCTCCCCTTTATTTTGCTGACTGATGTATCAGACAGAGGGCTAGGGGTCATTTTGTTCCAGGAGGTGGAGGGCGAGGAGCTCCCCGTGCTGTACATCAGCCGGAAACTGTCGATGCACGAATGCAAGTACAGCACAATTGAGAAGGAGTGTCTCGCCATCAAGTGGGCGGTCCTCGCCCTCTGATACTACCTGCTGGGGTGCCCTTTCACCCTCTGTTCGAACCACGCAACCCTCCAGTGGCTCCACCGCATAAAGGATGCCAATGCGCGGATCACCTGTTGGTATCTCGCCCTCCAGCCATTTAAGTTCGAGGTAATCCACAGGCCGGGGGTGCAGATGGTGGTGGCAGACTTCTTGTCCCGTCGAGAGGGGGTCAGCTTCAGGCTGGACGGCTCCCCGGCCTGAGTCGGGTGGTGGGGATATGTGGCAGCGGAGGCATGGTCAAGCAGAAGTCTATGAATGGCGGGCGGGGTCGGGGAAGGTAAGTGACTAAGTCATTCCACTTGCTGTCAATTAATGTGTGTTTGTTACAGGGATGGAGCATAAAAGGAGAGAGAGAGCAGAGCAAAGGGTCTCTCTCCGCGACCACAACCCATGTGTGAGTGGGTGAGTGAAAGAGTGAGTGAGAGAAAGGAAGCTGGAAAGCAAGCTGAAAAGCTAAAATAAAGTGTTTGTGCAACCATTAACTCTTGCCCTGCTTCTGTGCTCCACCCTCATCAGGAACTGTTACACTGATCATTAAATTTTAGCAACAGTACAGATCACTATTTAAAAAAAATACCTAATGCTGAAGTGAACAATAAAATACACTTCATCAGATGACCTGGCATTTGGCAACATTTGCAGCTGCAGAACCAGTCAGAAAAGAGCAGTCAGCTGCACAAGAGCAGAGCAGTGCTTTAGCTACACGAGCAATTCTGTGCCCCTTTGGGTTTCTGAGCTTTTTGGTCGCTTTCTATGTTGAGATTGCTGCATTCCTGCTTGACAGTGATGTATCAGCATAAGAAAACAACCAGACCATGTTTTTCACATGTGCACATGGACAAGAACATTTTGAACATACCCTTTTCTCCTGGAGTCACCACCACCAAGTCATATATCTTCAGCCAATCTTGATTACCTTTTTATGCTTTTTTTCTGCTCTAGTGAGCTTTCTTGCCATTTTCTGGCAGCTCCCTGGATAGCGGCATCATTGCCATCACATTGTCAGCATTGGCAGTATGACTGTAACTGTCAGACTCGACCTGGCCAGCACCATGCAGCAAACTAACCGTCAAGGTCTTACAGCTTTGGTCTCACACTGTTGTGGAATTGTTTTCCATGGTTTTCTTTGTGTAAAAACTCCTGTAATTAGCTTGCAACCCGCTGGTGTTTTGCCTACTTGAACACAGCTTGAAGGTTCCACCAGCTTTGCATAACTTACCTATGAATATTAATTGCGCTTTGCTCAGCCAGTCAGTACAGGATACCACACGCAGGCAGCCATTCAACATGGAATACCCCTCTCTGACATGCGCTTGCCATGCTTACAGCATGGACTGTATTGATTACATGCTCAAAGCACAGGCAAGTTGATTCTCACTTTGTATTGTAGGCCTAAACTGTAAATGTCACTTAGGGGGCTTAAAGGGTAGCAGCATGTTATTAAGCATATTGGTCAAAAAGCTATGTCGCTTGAGGAGAACCTCTGTGAACTGAAGCAGTGAGTAGCTTCTCATTTCTTAAACAATCATGTCGGAAGACTTGTCCCATAGTCATGGAAAAAATATTAATATATTTCAGAAGGGTCAGTTTGTCGGCCTGCATCAATCAAAGAAAACCACTAAGGAGACTGCTGACATTATGGGAATTGGGTTAGTAATTGTTCAACGCATTATTAAAACATGGAAGTAGAGTGGTGTGGTGGAAATAATGGTCAATGAGAAAATTGTGTCAACAGAAATGAGGTTTATTAAAATATAGAACAGTAATAAAAAAATAGACAATAGGAAAGATATGAATAAGAGAGTATTTGAGAGAGAGTCCCTAAGTGAGCCTCAGGGTCCTCTCCCTCCTGACTGTCTCGGAAGGCTGAACATTTATTGGTGTGTGTGTGTGTGTGTGTGTGTGTGTGTGTGTGTGTGTGTTTGGGTTTGTGTGGATTTTCACTCCTGTCCCATCCCGCTCCCAGAAAAAAAAAATCCCATCCCGTCCCATCCCGGACCGGAGTAAAAAAAAAAATCCCATCCCGTCCCACTCCTGAAAGGGTGAGTCCCAATCCCGCCCGCTCCCACTCAAAATCAGTCCCACTCCCATTTGTCTTGTTTTCTATAACACACTAAAAACACTGCAAACATGAAATTAAAGATGATGCACGCTGACGTGTGTGTGTGTGTGTGTGTGTGTGCAGGTGAAGTGGAGGCTCGCTCGGTGGCAATGGCAATGTCCAATAAAGCAATAATTTGCGAATATGAAAATAATACATAGGTGCAGGGTTCAAGTATTCACTGACTAATCC
>JAODXR010000024.1:55790878-55802985 GCA_028877395.1 Cathorops festae
CCACATAACTTTCATTCCCCTCCCAAAATGTGCAATATTTCCATATAACTTTCCCCTCTTTTAATAATCCAGGAACATCACTCAGGACTAGCCTTTATTTTATTACTGTTATTTAACATTTGCTCTCTCCTTCTGTTTAATACTTGTATTTAAAATGTTGTGCCTATAACTTTTTTCTTCTCCCCCCAACGTATTGTATAGCGTTTCTAAATTTTATATTTTTATTATAATGTTTTACTTTCTAATCTGTTGACTGAGCCCTGCACAAAATTTCCAATGTGTCTGAACTGTTGGTTTATGCACAAATGGCAAATAAAAAAACCTTGACCTTGACCTATACAATAATACAACAGCCTGCAGTTCATTATATTATGAGGGTATTCCAATCAGGAACCACAGAGACTGGTTTGTTTGAGAACAACCTGCTGATACAAGACCTGCTCAAGCGCAAGTGAGAGTGCTTTCAAGCCTTCCTCCAAAAAGACACACCAGAGAACCGCAAACACTACAGCTCATCCTGCAGCCAGTGCCAGCGAAAGCTGCGTTGTATATAGAACCAGTGGTGGTTAGACAGAGCTGCTGAAATTGAGTCCTGTGCCCAGTGCCATGATTCCTGCGGCTTTTTTGAAGCCCTCCATGTAGTCTTACAGCGTAAGACAGGTGGAACTAACCCTATCAACTCAGCAGATAGAGTCCACCTATCTGAACCTCAAGACATCTTGGAGAGAACACTTCAGTACACTCCTAAACCAGCAAGGCACAGCAAACATGTCAGTCTTAGATGACATTCCCTAGGAGGCCATCCAGGAGCTCGAGCATGAACCAACTCTGGATGAAGTTGAAAAGACATTGCAACAGCTGAAACCAGGTAAAGCACCAGGTCCAGGTGGCATTCCTGCAGAAGTCTTGAAGGCTGGAGGACCCCTTCTCTTAAATGAATTGCACAAACTGCTGCTGACCATTTGGGCAGAAGAAAGGGTGCCAAAAGAGTTTAAAAATGTCATAATCGTCAAGCTGTTCAAGAAGAACTGTCATTTTACTTGTGGTAATTACCCTGGCATAACACTGCTAGCCATGGTCAGAAAGCTGTATGCACACATCATCCTCAACAGGATTTGGCCATCAATTGCTCCATTCACCCCTGAGGCCCAGTGCAGTTTTCAACCAGGACGCTCCACCATAGACATGATGTTTGCCCTCCGCCAATTACTGGAGAAAAGCTGTGAACAACACCAGGAATTGTACCTGATATTTGTTGATCTTGTCAAAGCATTTGACACTGTAAACAGAGAGGTCCTGTGGCAACTACTACTGTACATCAGAATACCACCGAAAGTAGTTAACATCATCTGCAGTTTCCATGAAGGAATGCAAGCCCAAGTCTTAGTAGACGGGGATATGACTGAATCTTTTGAGGTTTCATCTCGATTGAGACAAGGATGTGTCCTGGAACCGACCCTGTTTATCCTCTACTTCTCCTTTGTGTTACGCCACACCCACAAGTCAATGAAGAACTTTGGAGTAGATATCAGATACAATCTTGATGGCCAGTAGTTCAATCTTAGATGACTAAAGACCAAATCTACCAAGGTTGCGAGGTTGGATGATTTCCTGTTTGCAGATGATGCTGCCCACAGTACAAAACAGCTCAATCAGTTCAAAATGTGGCCACTGCTATCAATAGGACATGCAGTGACTTTGGTCTTACAATCAGTAAGCCAAAAACAGAAGTGATGCACTTCCTGCAAAATTATGGTGTCCAACCTAGTACCATCGATGATCATCAGCTAACACAGGTGGCGAACTAACTGTTGATGCATCATTGGATGCAGAAATCAAGAGATGACTGGCCAGAGGAGCAGCTGCATTTAAGTCACTCACAACTAGATGCTGGACCTGGAGAGGCTTGACTATAACAACCAAAGTGGCAGTGTACAAAGCCACGGTATTGCCCTGTCTTTTGTATGGGAGCAAAACATGGAGCACCCTCTCCCTACACATCCATCTATTAGAAATGTTCCATCAAAGGTCACTGAGGCAAAATCTGAAGAGCCAGTGGTGGCACCACATTACCAACACAGAAGTGCTACAAAGAGCCAAGACAACAACCATACAGACCATGGTATGCAGCAACCGCCCCCAATGGTTAGGGCACGTCTGCAGGATGCCTGATTATGGAATCCCAAAGCAGCTTCTCTTTGAAGAGCTTGCCCATGGAATTAGATTTCATGGACACCCCAAGAAGCAGTGGAAAAGCTGCGTGAAAGAGGATTTAAACATATTTGGCATCGGTGATGACTGGTACAACACCACAGCCAACAGATCTGTGTGGAGAGACCACATTCACAGTGGAAAGACCTTGCCCAAGACGAGGCTACAATGGCGCTTGGAAGAGAGATGTCAGCAGCGCCACCGAAGAGCCACCCTTGATCAGAAATTATGGGGACCATAAGAAGAAGACCATGACCCACTATTAATTGAACTTAAAGAGTTCATTACACTGAGATTGTTAATCACATACTATAATCATGGAAAAAGGAATATTGGTTGTGATCAGAACAGAAAATAATGCATACTTAACTCAAAATAATGAAATATTAATTTAAAATAATGAAATACTATCTTGAAATAACAGTATTCAGTCAATTTAAAGGGATGTGAAGTTAAGACATTATGAAGTTAAGATGTGAAATAAAAAAAATCTTGAAATTATAAGCTATTAATTTGAATGGATTTCATAAATAACAATAGGTTTATTATTTACATAAATATATAGATAGATGTAATTTATTGATCATCAAAGGAAATTTGGGTGCTACAGTAATGTATATAAAAGTGAATTACTTTTACTTACTCGAAGACTCCATGTACACCAACAAAGACATCTTGGGGAAAAAACAACAACAGCGTGGCCAGAAAGACTCACAATTTGTTAGGGTTCATGTGAAAAACATTCAGTGATAAGTGGGATATGTGGATTATTGTTTAGGGATACTATCCTATTTTCTCACTGAGTGACTCGGGACAAGGTTACATGCTGGAGGGAGGCATTGTAGAGTCAGATGGCAGTGAGCCCACAAAAATAACATTTCCCAGAACACCTTGGCAAAATGAACTCACTGTACCCACCTGAATCAATATTCAGATGTGGTATATAATAGAAGTAATATATTCTAAATCCTGAGGCATGGCTTATACATACTTAGCATTGCATAACATGTCAGACCTGCATTTCCACTCCTCTTCAAATCCACTTCTGTTATTGGTCCTAAAGAGACCTCTTGGTGGGAGAGAAATTACCAGATTGCTAGTCTTTATCCTATAAAGGTTGACACATACTGCATTCCATAAAGCACCCAGTGACTTCATCAGGAGAACGAATGAACGAATGAAATATATTAATTAATTAATTAATTAATTAATTAATTAATTAATTAATTAATTGTGAGTTCATGAAAAAGGCTCTTTATTAACTGTCTTATCTCATCAGGTGCTGACTGGTACACTTCTTTCAAAACACAAATCTTTAACTTATTTATAACCCATGTAAATTTTCTTTGGGTTGTGCTTGAATCAGGCACACAAGGCAGCATTATGCAGTATGGTGCAGAAAATAGTGTTCTTTATTTTAGAAGTGAGGTGTGAGTGAAAGTTTGTGTGGGGAGCTCTTGGTGCTGTTTTGGTGATTACGGGAATGAAGTGGCTGGCTCTTGCTGGCTGGAGTGATGCTGAGATGTCTAAAGGAGCACATCAGCCATGGCAGGCATGATTCCCTCATCCTCGCTGTCTGAAGGCACAAAAAACAGGTATTTGTGAGTGAGGGCTTACTTCCTTCTGTTTGAGAGCAGTCTCATTTTATATTCCCTCAGGGACTCATAGAAGGTAAATTGTTAGCACGTTCCAGCTGTGCAGAGTCAGCACAGCCTGTCCTCTGGAAATGCGTGTGCTGTTGGTCCACAATGTCGATGATGCTGACATCCTGAAGCAGATCATAGCAAGGAGAACAATGCTGTCCCTTCAGCACCAGCAAAGAGTGCTTGCCTGTTTGGACAAATGTGCCACTGGTATGCTGCCACAGTACCCACCCTTTCTGGAAAGGCCATCAATGTTGCTGTGATGAGCCCTAGGTACAATGTGTTGGACCTGAAACAAGAAGTCCTTAAGAGAGTGAAACCACCTAGTTACTCTACTGTTGGAGCCTTTGGTGCAGGGCATCCACCAGAGCAGTGAATGGTCCAGTGTGAAGTGACCGGTGTGACGTGGCATCCTGTCAGGTAATAGTGCAGTTCCTCTACTGCCCACTTAATGGCCAGGCTTCTCATTTGATGGCAGCGTAGCTCTGCTCAGATGGGGTCAGCTTATGGCTGGTGAACACGATGGGGATTTCCTCTCCAATGAAGACTTGAGACAGAACAGCACCCAGGCCCATCTCTGAAATGGAGGCTGAAGTCTGGGTTTCTCAGCAGTGGGAAGCTGGTCAGTGTTGTCTTCAAGCTCTGGAAAGTCACAGTGTCCTCACTCCAGACCTTCTCTGTCTCACTTTTTCTGGCAAGATCTGACAGGGGGAAGGTGAAAGAGGAGAAATTAGGGATGAATCATCTGCCAACCCCAAGAAGGAACACACCTGGCAGTTGGTAGTAGGACAGGGATAGCTCTTGATGGCTTCCACTTTTGATTCCTGTGGCTTCAGGAGCCCTCAGCCAATGCAACAGCCAAGGTACTCTGCCTCTGTGAGTCCCAGATGATGATTATGTGGTTTAGTGGTCAGTCCAGCTCTGCAGAATTCAGACAGCACCTCCCTGAGATGGTGTAGGTGGTCTCTGCCAGATGGTGGAGTGGACGACCACATTATCAATGTAGATAGCTGCATACTGGTGGTGGAGCCATAAGACAACATCCATGAGCCTCTGAAACATCACTGGGGCTCCATGAAGGCCAAAGAGGAGGACTCTGTACTGCAAGTGCCCACTGACATTGCTGAAGGCAGACTTCAACCTAGCCATCAGATGTCAAACATACCTGCCATAGACTTTATCAGGTCCAATGTGTATATGAATCTCCCCAGCCTTACAACAAGGTCATCCACACGTAGCAGGGGGTAGCTGTTGAACTCAGAGATGGCATTCAACTTCTTGAAGTCATTGCACAGCCAAAAAGACTTCTGCTGTTCGGCACGACAATGATCAGGCTGGACAAATGGCTGGTGGATTCCTTAATGACCCCTTCCTGAAGCATCTTTGTCACTTCCTTCTCAATAACCTGGCGGCATGCCTTTAGAAACTGGTAGGTCTGTTGCCTGAAGATAGTGTGAGGAGGGGCCTTTATATCATATTGCACAAGGCAAGTCTGCTTAGGCATTGCTGAGAACACATCTCCAAACCAATCCCCCAACTCCTTGTTGTTGCTGGGTGGGGGTTAGGTCCTCCTCCACATGGACCCACTCATCCAAAGAGAGACAGGAGCCACTATGAGAGCATGATGGGCCTCAACACAACATTTCAAAAAGTTAACATGATATAATTTTGTTGTTGTACTCTTACCAAACTACTGCAAGTGGTAGTTGACTGGATCTATTCTCTCCATGATGGTGTAGGGGCTTTGCCAATGTGCCAGGAACTTCCAGCTTCTCTGGGGATGAGCATGTGGTCACTTAAACTCCCTGGGCTGAACGGGGCAGTTATACAGTAGGTGCAGCTTTGCTCAGCCTGGGCCACTTGCAGATGTTCCCTGACAGTGGACAGAACTTTGTTACTCTGAGCCTGCATGTCTTGGGTGTACTCAATGACAGACTGATAGGGTGATGGCTGCTCCACCCAGTCCTCTCTGGGAATGTTGAATGTTGAGTAGGTCCTTGGGCCTCCTACCAAACAGGAGCTCAATGGGGTGAACCCAGTGGATGCCTGAGGAGACTCTGAAATGGCACAGAGGATAGAGTGCAGGAGTAGATTACAGCCTCCACCCTCTTGGTCCACCATCCATTGAAGTATCCTCTTCAGGGTCTAGATGAATCTCTCCACCAGACCATCTGTTTGTGGGTGGTAGACACATGGCTACATGTGTTTAATCTGCTGTAATTGACACAAGCCAGCCTTCAACTTGTTAAGAGAGTGCATGCCCTGTCTGGTGAGCAGATCCTTTGAGAGTCTCACCCTGTTGAACAGGAGGACCATTTTTTGTGCAACGTTCTTTGATGTGGCTTCATGGAAGGGGACGGCCTCAGTGCACCTCACTGCATAGTCCACCAGTACGAGAACATATTTGTGCTCATGGGCAGACTTGGGCAGTGGCCCTACCAGGTCCATGCCCACCCACTCAAATTGGACATTGATGATGGGCATTATAATAAGGGGTCTGGTGTTGGCTTGTGTTGGGATGTCCTCTGACACTGGGGCCACTGCTGGATAAAGTTAGTTACCTCAAAATTGCCCCCAACTAATTGGGTGTGCCTGTTTGGAGGCATTTGCTGTCAGTACGTTGTCAAACCTAGTAACAATTGTCAGAATGTGTAAATAATCCTCTCTCTCTCACACACACACACACACACACACACACACACACAGAAAGTGATACTCTTCATATGTCTTTCTTGCTTATTCTCCCTCAGAGACTGATGGTATTAATAATTTCACTTCTGTGAAGTCCAACTTTTTAATGATATCCAGCTTGGTAAGAAATCGCAAGTTAGGGTTTCACTAGCAATCTTTAATGATTAAATTTATCAGAAGGATTTTTTTTTTCAGGATAAAAAGTAAAATTTATGCAATTCTGAGAAATTCCCATTCTGTCATAGTCAGCTTTTCTAATCATTGCAATAACAATTTACCCCTTTGTTCATGACCCTTTTCTTTTTATCTCTAGCTCTTTTTTTTTGTTTGATTTATATAATTTTACCAGAATTAATGAGCTATTGAAATGCCTCCACAATAAACCTTTTTGTTAAAAGTTTGATGGATATAACAAGTGACTCTACAATCCACTGCCTGTAGCAGCCTCACCTGATTCATCAGAACAAATGCCTGTATACCTGTATGGATATCACTGTAAAGATAAACATTCAATGAATACTGTGAATTCAGGAGTTTTAGATTCAAAACTCTGGCAGATGGCCCAGAATTTGTGATTAATTAGTCAAATTAAGGGCTATTACTTATCAGATGGTTCAGAGTGCAACATCAGTCATACTTGAAAAACTGCAAAAGGGTGTAAATTTGGTATTGCTCTTAGGAATATGAATGAAAGTGAGCTATCAAGTGATCAAACATGAGAGCACTCACATCTTGAGTGTTGTCCAAGTAGTTAAGAGTGACCACAATTAAAACAGGAAGAGTGTATCATCAACTATGCTGAGTTTGATTAGATGCTTCCATTTGGATATGAATATTTTCCTCATCAAGGAAATAATTGTTTTATGAATAACCACATTGAACTTTGCATACAAAATGCAAATCACTGAAACTGTACTTATATCATTGTTAATAATTTGCCTGCTCTATATGTTTTTCACTGTTGACATAATGTGATTTTAATTTTGGTTCATAGTTTATTATCTGTGTTATAGCTAAAATACCTTAATAGGTCCAAATAATTGAGTATCCACAGATTGTATACCTATACAAAATCTAGGACTATCATTACATCTTTCCTTTTATAGTTTCCCATTTTGGCAAGGAATGTAAGAGACTTGTTCAGATTAATCATGACACATTGCTGCGAGTAAATGTAGGAACTGTCAACTGTAGGAGCTGTATTTTTAATTATATGAGCAAGTTCCAATCGTTATCTCTGAATAATTTTGCTTCATCTGATTCCACCTGGTTAAGATTTTTAAGTCAAGAGAGAAAGTGAATGTGACAGCTATGATACCTCCAGAGAAATAATTTAAATGTCACATGAGCTAACAGTGATTTTATGTATTGTATATTTAACAGTCCATTATTCTGTTAAAATATCACAATTCTGTCACCAAAGCCTTCTATTTGCTTAGTTTTTCCCCAACACCTGCTCAGCATCCATCCTGGTCACACATCTTGATAATTTCTTAATCTTCTATAAATGTATAATCCCACTATCTTGTGTCACACAGAGGAAGAATGAATTCTGTTTTGAGTCTGACTCCTGTGAAGGCTTCTTCATCATGTCAACTCAGGGGAGGTTTTCTTTGCAGATGTTGCTTTTGGCTTGCTCATTAGAATGTCTACTGTTAAAATTTGCTAGCCAAATGAAATTTTACTGAGTTGAATCATTATTGCAACCTGTGTGTTGTTTGTTTATTTCCCAGCTCCTAGCAATTTTTAGTATGTTTGGATTTTCACCCTAACTGGTGGATTTGTCTCTATGTGGCCCTCAGCGGTATGGTCATGCAGCTCTACCCAGTTGGTGCGGAGCTAGAGTTACTGTCTGTGTGTTCTCCTATGTCCATGGGGGTTTATTCCAGGTTCTCTAATTTCCTCCCACCTCCCAAAAAACATGGTGTTTGGTGGTTTGACTGCTTTTAATTGCCCCTAGGTGCAAACAATTGTGCAGATGTCAGTGTGCATTTTGCCCTGCATTAGACCAGTATCACATCTAGGGTGTATTCTCAAGTCATGCCCAATATTCTTGAGACTCAGGGTCTGCCACTACCCTGACCGAGATAAAATGGTTACTGAAGATGTATTAGTGTGTGACGTGATTCTGGGATGACATTTGGTCAGTGTGCGCCCTAGTACAGTATGAGTATGTTAGCATGCTATGGCAGCTGTTTTATTATTTATTTATTTTTTTACTTGCATTAGTTACTGTCTATTTTGGTGTCAAACATACTACCTGAAGTGCAGCACTGAACAGCTCAGTGAATTAATGACTGATTAAACTCCTGAAGGACCTGCTATTTAGCTAATCAGAGTCGGGAAACATTAACCTGCCCAGTGCTGAGGCCCTGCAGACCAAAAATTTATACCACTGTCTTAGAACTAAGGTCCTAAAGCTTCCTGATCCCACATGTGTCACTTCTGATTATTCAGTCAATAGCTGAATTATGTTTTTGAGGAAAAACTCAATGTGAACAAATGGCCTGTTGCCATTTGGCCACCTACTTAACATTTTTAATTTAACCAACTTGTTATGGATTGCTACAGACTTTCCCTCTGGGGAAGAAACACTCTCGCATTTTCTCTCTGTTTCTTTAATGGGGGGGACTAAACTAACAGTGCCAGTATAGATAAAATGAACAGAGTACATGACATTAAATTGAAAGGTCACAAGCAGCTGATTGCTTCCAGCTGCCTCCAACAGACTTGTTCTTCTTAAGATGAAACATGTTGGAAGGCATAGTAGAATCTGTGTCACATCCTGGAGTAGAAGATTCCATCAGGTGTAATGAACCCTCATTAGAGTAATGTATCCAGATGCCCTCTTAAGGTATGTGTTTCATGAAGAACAAGAAATGATGATGATGATGATGATGATGAACCTTATGTAACACTGTTTGCAGCTCATATTTGTAAGACAGGAAATACAATTCCAATGTTGGATGTAGGAGATAAAATAGCAATAGCGGGTATTGTTCATACTCTGATGGTCAGAATTATTTTTCAAGCAAGAGAATATTGAGCTAATAACTATGATGATAATATGATGAGCTGCTAACACCCAGAAATTCCTCATAATAAGATATCAGTTCACTCCAAAGTAAAGTCTTTTCAAATTTCTTAAAGTTGTTTGGCTTTGTTAAGCTTTCACTATTTTGCAGATACAATAATACAAGTGGTGTCTCAATTATATTTCAAAAGAGTACCAACACAGATTGACATATATATTTTATGACTGTGTGATTGTAATCTGGATTAAATCAAAAGGCAAACCAGAATAACGAGGAAGAAGAGAGAGTCTAAGTCCCATTAATTAATAACTGACATATCTCAAGGATATATGGTTACATGTCACTTCCTCTCACTGTACACTATCTTGTTGAGATCCTTCATACAATCTCATGACTCATAACAATGGTACATCTATGAGTTATTTTTACCTGTCTTTCTCTCTAGAGGACTCCCAGTTCTTCTTACTGGTGCAGTTAAAAATGTGGACCAAATTGATGCAGAAATAGCATCTTCTATTTATTTATTTATTTATTTATTTGCCTCTGATTATGTACACATGAACTTTCTTTTTCCACATTTTCCACATTTTAGGGGTTTCATAGTTACCAATATTGATTTTGAATATGAATCAAGTTGCACTTTGACTTATTCCAACACTTGTCTTTTACTGTAGCTCTCTTTGTTCTTACTAAAACTATCTTGCATTGTATTTTGTCTATTGCTGAAAACTCACTTCTACAGCAGTTATATGGCTGTCGGTTAATTTAAAAATATTATTGTATCTTGTTCATTTATCATTCATTTGACAAATCATTAATTTGCCAAATAACATCTTTATAGGTCTTTTAAGTACTAGTCTATTTTCCTGATTCACTTCTAGTTTGCTTTCTGGTTCATTTACTGTAGAACTTCACTCATCTTCTGTGTAGTTTTGAAGTCTTGCCAGTCAGCTGAAGTTCTGATTGTTGTTCTTCCTGACTTTTAAATGACCCTTGCTATGTTCCTTGATTTCACCTTTGAATGGTCTTTTTGCTCATGCTTGCCTTGACTACCAGTGGATCAACCATTTCCTGCATGATTTCATTAAAGTAGTGGAAAATCCCCTGAATTAACCTCATGTACACGGGTTCTCTCTCTCTCTCTCTCTCTCTCTCTCTCTCTCAAGTTGCTGTGATTACAATGCAAATAGTGTTCATCATTCATTCATATTCAGTAACTGCATTGTTCTAGTTAGGGTCATGGTGGTCCAGAGATGATCCCAGGAACACTGGGCTTGAGGTGGGAATGTACCCTGGATGGAACCCAATCGAATGCAGGGTACCAAACACACACATACACACCTAGGATAACTTCACATAACCTAGAGTAACTTAGCATCACACTTACCAGAATATTATTAGAAGGTGGTTGGAAACCAGACAACCGAGAGGACACAGAAAGAAGTCTACATTTCACACAGGCAGTAACCCAAGTTTAGAACCATGGACACTAGAGGACTGAGACAAAAACATTACCCAAAGTGAATAATAATGATAATGTAAATTAAATAATGATAATGTCAAAGAAAATACAAATGTACAGTATATAAGACCTTGTATAAATAAACATCATAATTATAATTATCTTTACATATTACAGGCCAAATAAAAAGCGAAAAGCTGCAATGACCTCCTCTGACTTCACCCCTTGTTACTTTAGAAATGACACAAATGCAAGTGCTCTTGATTTTCTGTTTCTGCATTCTTCAAATTGAGTAGTCTTTAGAAAACTATATAATAATACAAAGGAAGAGTTTGGTTATGTTTTCTATTTTGTCTGTGCTTAAAGTCTGATGCATTCTTCAAAATGAGCTGTCATTAAAGCAATCTATATCATAATATAAAGGAACAGGCCATGTTGTTTATGTTGTCTGTATTTTTGGATGATTGATAAGACTTACTTTAGAGAACTAAATGGTGGTTTATTTGACTTATAACACTTGAGTTGAATAGGCAGCTAGGCTGTGTCCAGCTCTGCATTAGTCTGGCTGAGTTTGTTCCATACATAAATCCATCCATCCATTATCTGCAGCTGTTTATCCTATATACAGGGTCGCAGGCAAGCTGGAGCCTATCCCAGCTGACTATGGGCAAGAGGTGGGGCACACCCTGGACAAGTGGTCAGGTTATCGCAGGGCTGACACAGAGACAAACAACCATTCACACTCACATTCACACCTATAGTAAATTTAGAGCCACCAATTAACCTCATCTGTATGTCTTTGGACTGTGGGGGAAACCGGACCCCCCAGATGAAACCCATGCAGACACGGGGAGAACATGCAAACTCCACACAGAAAGGCCCCCACCAGCCACTGGGCTCGAACCCGGACCTTCTTAAGCCTAATTTATGCTTCGGACGCATAGCCTCTGCGTCCGTCCGTTCTGTGTCTGTGCGCGACCACGTCCCCCGCGCAGAGGCTCTGCGTCCGTCATCGAGCGCCTCGAAAAAATCCTGACTATCCGTCGGACGGACGCAGACCTCAAA
>JAODXR010000024.1:55858165-55875578 GCA_028877395.1 Cathorops festae
TGGGAAATTCCTAGTAAGGAAATCACAACAAAAGAGAAATTGAGAGACACATTTTTTCTTGGTTCTCAGGAGGTTACGGATGGAATATGACTTGGTGAATGCATCCATGTATGATGTAGCATGCCATACAGAACAACAGCAGTCTTTGGATGAGCTAGACACCAAGATTAATCTGCTCACAAATACTTTCTCCCAAACCCTCAGGTCTCAACACATCCTGACTGCCCAGCTCTCTCATTTCCTGTTCCGAAAGGTTTTCAGGCGAAACCACGCAAAACAAAGGCTTCCTACTTCAATGATTCTTGTATTTTTCCAGCCAAGTTAATGTCTCTGACCATCAAAAAAAACACCCAGTTCATCAGTCTGTTCAGTGGAAAAGCCCTCAAATGGGCTAGCACTGTGTGGAAACAAGGTGTTGAGTCTCTTTCATCCTATGAACACTTTGTGGAACTGTTTTGAAGAGTCTTTGATCATACTCTGGAGGGAAAGGAGATTGGAGAATAGTTGTTTGCCGTCACACATGGAAAAAGGAGCACAGTTGAGTATGCCCTTAACTTTTGCAGATTAGTAGCAGGAAGTGCATGGAATGAGCCAGCATTGAAAGCTGCTTTCTGCCATGGACTGAACTCTCAAGCACTCAGAGAGATAGCTTGTCAAGATGATAAGATGTCCCTTGACCCCCTTATTGATGCAACCAACCAACTCAATGACCTGATCAGAAGCTACCAAGTCCAGAGCAGTCAACCTGGTACCTGCCAACAATCCTCATGAATCCACACTGAAAACTGATTTCCTTTCTAGTCACTATTACCACTAAGCACCCAATCTTGGGATCCCCCTGGCTGCACCTTCATGACTCTGAAATTTCTTGGCATGACAGAAATTACCAAGTGGTTTGAGCCATGCCTCCATATATGTTTGCACGTTCCATGCCTCATTGTCGCTTCCACCTCTGTAAAGAGTCCTAATGCCCCTGTCACTATGTCATCGCAGAAGTGTATCATGACCTCCATAAAGTGTTCAGTAAAGCCAATGCTACTGTAGCAGTCTACCACCCCACAGATCATCCTCATTATGCCTGCCACTATGCTGCCACACAACTGTATTTATCCACAGAGATATAGTTGGCCTTCAGCCTTTCCCAATTCAGCTAGGTTTTTCTTTGTTTTGAAAAAAAGGGGAAGGCCTATGCCCCTTTATTGACTATTGTTAGTTAAACCAGATCACTGTTAAGTACAGGTATCCCTGCACTCGCCCTCTGGTTCTCTCATCCCTAGAACAACTTCATGCAGCCAAAGTGTTCATGAAGCTTGACCACAACAGTGCATACAATCTGGTGCACATCAGCCCTCATAATCAGTGGAAGACTGATTTTAGCACCGCCTCTCACCACTATGAATACTGCATCATGCCTTGTGAGCTCTCTTGAGAACCCTTGTTGGTGCAGTACCTGATAAATGATGTACTGAGGAACCTTCTGGGTAAATCTGTAATCATGTATATGGATGACATCTTGATTTACTTGCCTTCTCATGACACCAACATTACCCACATCAGGCAAGTTTTGTACCATCTTCTTGAAAATCAGCTCTACATCAAAGGGGAAAATGTGAGTTCCATGTCTCAGAGTTTTCATTCCAAGGTCATATCATAAGCACATAGTGTGTGGCTATGGATGAAGTCAAGGTATCTGCTGTAACAAACTGGACAACCCCTAAGACTGTCAAGGACCACCAATGCCTCCTCAACTTCACCGATTTCTATTTGAGGTTCATCCAGGCCTTCAGCTCAATTGCTAACCCCCTCACAACTTGTCTCAAGAAAGCCCCTAAGCACGGAGCCCAGCAATTTACAAGGTCTTTGCAAGGCTCAAGACAGCTTTCACCACAGCTCCTAAATTACTCCAATCCCTCCAAGATTTTCATGTTTGAAGTCAAGGCCTCTGAATCAGGAGTGAGAGCAGTGTTGTTTCAGTGCTTTGGAGACAAGCCAAAGATTCACCCTGTAGCTTTCTTTTCTCAGAAACTTACCTGCTGAATAGACTTGCAATATTAGGAATTGTGAGCTGCTGACAGCCAAGCTCATCATAGAAGAGTGGCATCATTGACAAGAGGAGACCAAGTTCTCATTCACTATCTTCACCAACCAGAAACTCTTGGAATACTTAACAACAGGCTCTGTTGGCCCCTCTTCTTCACAAGGTTTTTTTTTCTCTTATACTGACCAGGTTCAAAGAATGTGAAGGCTGACTCCCTGTCCCATATTCATCCTTCTGAGAATCATAACTTTGAATCCAAGCCTATTCTGCCTTCCTCTTTCTTCATCAAAGCCATAACCTGGAACACTGCCAAGGACATTACTAATGTCCACACTCAGCAAGTCCCTGCTGCATGCCCTGCTGGTCAAACCTTTGTTCCACAAGCACATAGGTGCAAACTTATAACCTGGGCACCCACAGCCCCAGCCACTAGCCACCCTGGCATACAGTGTACCTACCATCTACTGAGAACCAAGTATTAGTGGCCCAACATGCTGACAGATATTCATCAATATATTTCCATAACTTCCCTTAGTCCAATGGGAATACACTAATCATCATGTTTATTGATTGTTTTTGCAAGTCCCTGCACCTAGTCCTGGCCTACCCACTGCTTTGGAGAAAGCTCATCTTTAAATATTTAATTATTTTGTCCTTTATTTTGGAATCCCTGAGGATATTGTAAGTGACCAGGACGTACATTTCACCTCCCATATGTGGTCAAATTTCATGGAGAAGGTGGGGGTATCTGTGAATCTCACAGTTGGGTCGCCTGGACCACCCACAAGCTAACGGCCAGGTTGAGAGGGCAAATCAGGAAATAGGATGCTTCCTCTGCACTTTCTGCTCACAGAATTAGGGAGACTGGGCACAGTTCCTCCTGTGGGCAGAATATGCCCTAAATTCACTCTGTCACTCTGCCATGTTATTGACCCCATTCCAGTGTACTTGGTTACCAGCCACTTCTGCTCCCCTTGAAGGCCAAGCACACTAACTCACTGCAGATGACCACTGGTTTAGGTGCAGTGAGCAGGTGTGTATTCACCAGCTTCTGGAACATGTAGTTATGAGATAAAAACAGTTTGCCAACTGTTGCAGGAGAGAAAACCCATAGTACAACTCTGGTGATTGGGCCTGGTTGCCCAGGACCTCCAGAACACATGGGTGTAAGAAACTCCATGCCAAGTACATTAGTCCCTATACAATCCTGCAACACATTAACAATGTAACTTACAAGCTAGACCTGCCATGTCACTGCAGTGCCTCCCCATCATTTAATCTTTCACATCTCAAGCATTTCATTCCTGGACCATTAGCTTCAGAATTTCCCTCTACCATACTTCTCAAACCCCTCTACATGGATGGCCAGCCTTCATATATTGTCAAGTCCATCTTGAACTGCTGCAGAAGGGAAGGTCTGGTAGGAAGGGAAGGAGGGAAAATTGAATACCTCATCAAGTGGGAGGGCTATGGTATAGAAGAACATAGCTGTATTCTGGACCATGACACCCTTGACCCCCTTTTCCATCCAGAATTCCATACACAACACCCTGATAAACCAGGGCTACATTCATGTGGCCCTCAATATAAAGATCTACTCCCAGAGTAAACTGCTCAGGGGGGTCTGTCATGCCAGTGCCAGAATCTGTCTTGAACTTCACTTCCCAGAATACACAGCATCCTACAAACGTGGCCACCATGGACTGCAACTCCAGCAACCACCCTCATTTTCATATTCATAGTCATCTGATTATTGATCTCTCTCTCTCACACACACACACACACACACACACACACACACACACACACACACACTTGTCTCGAATCTCAAACACTTTATTTACAGACTCTTTCCAGGGACATATTTATGAAGTAAACACTCGCTGTGATTTTGCCTGACTTTACCATGCCTTTTGTGGTTGTGTTGCCATTCAGGCTTTGTTTTGCAACTTTAATTCAAGTACAGTATTTTGTTCTTTACCTTTTATATCATGTTATCACATCATCTCCTATTTCTTCCTGTCCCTGACTTTGAGTTTGATTCATGTTTTGGATTTGTCCGTCTTATTTCTTAATAAATTCTTAAACTACAGATGCATTCACCTCCAGCTCAAACCTGAAAACATGCAGCATACTAAACAGACCAGAAAAGGATACAGATTAATAAATATTCAATAAAAGACATTTAACTCAGAAGAATTTAAAATAAAAAATACAATAATATAATAAAGGATTAGATGTAAACAACCATTTGTGAAAGTAACCAAAAAATGCAGAAGTGAAAATACAGTGTATATGTAGGATCTGACGAAATGAAAAGAAAATGGCTATTGTTTGCAAGGCATTAGATAATAATATTAACATTGTACTGTAGTGCAGGGATGCTGTTGGCACACTTTGTTATGCTGGCTTTGAAGGGCCTAAATCTTCTTTATTCATAGGGAAGTTGCTGGAAGCGGTGATGTATGGGCTGTTAAGGGTCAGCTGTAATCTTGCATCATGCTTAGTGACCCCATTGTTGTAAATGGCTGGAAGCATTGGCAGACGATATCAAATGATCCTCTCCACTGTCCTGATTATGCTTTGGAGTTTGTCTCACTCTTGTGTGGAGGATCCAAACCATATGGATATAGATAAAGTGAGGATGGACTCGATGATTGCTGTGTAGAACTGGAACATCAATGCCTATGGCAGGTTGAACTTATTCAGCTGCCTCCAAAAGAACGCTCTCTGCTGTGCTCTCTTGGCTATGGAAACCATGTTCATGGTGGAGTCAAGGAACTTGAGGGATTCCACATTAGAAACCATAGAGGTTTCTCCAAAGTTTTTTTTAGGTATTTGATACCAGCTGGTTGTGAATGCAAAAGGACATCAGCTACTAATCTTCCTTCCTATAAACTGACTCATCAACATTGGTTATGATGCCAACCATGGTGATGTCATCCACAAACCTCAGGATCTTTCATTCATTTTATGTTATTTAACCTTTATTTAACCAGGGAAGTCCTACTAAGATGAAGAATCTCTTTTTTCAAGGGAGACCTGGCCAAGACAGGCAGCAGCATGAATAAAATACGGAGTTACAAAGAGAAACACTGTAGAAAACAAAATTAAAAATAAATTAAAAATAAATATTTTAAGATTTTGGCTTCACAATGAGGTGAGCTAAAAACTGACATCTTAACAAATTGGCCTCCAGTTCTTCCATTCTGGATTTAAAATCATTTAGTGAGACTAAGTCAATAAGCTTAAAGTCCTTCTACAGTATGTTCCATGCTGCAGGTACAGAATACACAAACACCCTTTTTCCAATTTCTGTGTCAGCATTTGGAACAGAAAGCATAAATAAGTTTTGAGAATACAGACAGTACCGTCAGCTACTTTTCTACATAATACAGACAGATAAGTAAGAAGGGAGCAGACCCAGACTCACCTTATATATAAAAAGGCACCAGTGACAGAATCTACAGGTGGCCAGAGCAGGCTATCCTACCCAAGAGGATAAATCACAGTGATGATTCAGAGCTTTACAATTTGCAATACACCTCAGGGAAGCATGGTAAGCTGTGTCAAGCATTTGAAGATACTGAGCAGATAATAATAAAGATAATAAGTATGCATTTATAAAACATCACCATAGTCAGAAACGGATAAAAAAAAAAGTGGCAGTGACAATATGCTTTTTTCCATTAAAAGAAAAGCACAACTTATTTCAGAAATAAAAACCCAGGTTTAGCCTCAGCCATTTTACCAGATGCTGCACATGTGGCTTAAAAGTGAGTGAGTCATCAGTGAAAATACCCAGATATTTATATGAATTAACTACCTCAATTTTACATCCCTCAAGAGTGACCACTAAGGGGATAGTTTATGGTCTATTCCTTGAAGTACTGAACAGCAGAAGTTTGGTCTTATCTGAATTAAAAGCCAGTTTCAGCTGAATCAGGGTATTTTAGACAAGAGTAAAAAAGCCTTTTGCAAATATTCAATGGCCTGTACAAGAGTTGCCGCACAGTGTCAGTAACAGCACTGAAAACCTGAATTCGGAGCAGCCTCCAAACACGGCCTCTCCAGAATACAATTCCCAAACACCACAGTGCCCCTCATCTCCAGAGTATTAACAAGTATGCCTATCTCTTGTTAGTTTGCAATCACTCCCCTATATAAGCTCAGTAGCCACAAACACACATCATGAAGTATCATTCTGCATCCCAATACCTGACCTTACCAAGCCTTCTGACTTTCTGCCTGACTACTCATGTTTAGACTCTGCTTACATTTATTTCCTGACTCTGTTTCCTTGCCTGCCCTCTGATATCCTGTTCGCTGATTGACCGACCCATGTCCGTCCCTGACCACAACATCAGCTTCCTGATTTGGATTTGTTGACAGTTTGTGACGCACCCGCTTTCCTCTGCACTTGCATCCATAAGTGTCTGCACTCTGACAAGATACTTCGCCAGCTATAGATGCAGCAGAGGAAGTGAAGCAAACTGCACTTAACACTCAGGGACGATTGTTAGGAGAGCACCAGCAGATGATTAGTGATCTTAACACCAGAATGTCGCAACTCACTGCTGTCATAACGCAGGCCATCCTGACACACCCCTCTGTTTACTGACAGAGCCCCCCCAAGGAGCTCCATCTGGGAGCTGAATTTTTCCTAGGGCACCCTCTACTTCATGATGCTGGTTTGTGTGGATGTTGAGCATGAAATTCTTATTTAAGAAGAGGGTCTAGGATGTCGTTGGCTGAGACCCAGCTTTGTTCCTCAAGTCCTAACCTTTCCAATCTACCAGGTACTTGACATGCCCTCTTCTGTGTTTGGAGTCAAGAATCTTATTTACCTGGTAGATGGGTTATCCCTCTAGAAGGTGTTCAAAATGTTCCTGGACTGGAGTGTTCTCAGCCAAGGGACCCAGGACTGCTGGTTTGAGGTTGGAGATGTAAAACATGGGTGATAGTCTGCTGTGAGGGGGGAGTTCTAAGCGATAGGATACTTCATTAATGCATTGCAAAATCTTGGATGGGCCAATGTATCGTAGCTGAAGTATTTTGCAGGTGTGGGGCTCTCTCAGGTTCTTTGTAGCCAAACATACTCTTGCCTGGGGAGAAGTCTGGGTTTTCTCCTCTCTGTCTGTCTGCATATTCCTTATATTTCATCTTGATTGTTTCAAGGCATTGGTGAACCTCCTCCCATATTGCTTGACTGCATGTAAATCATTCGTCTACCACCTGTACCTGGCTTGGTGCATTGTCCCAAGGGAACAAGGATGGTTGGTAGCTGAGTATGCACTGAAATGGTGTTAGCTGTGTAGTCAAGTGTCTGAGGGAGTTCTGTGCATACTCAGCCCATGGGAGAAAACATGCCCAGTCCCCCTGGTTGTGCATGCAGAAGATTATCAGGAAGCAACCGATCTCCTGGTTGGCTGTCTCAACTTGGTCATTGGACTGAGGGTGGTAACCTGATGTCAGACTTACAGCCACTCCTAACCTTTCCATAAAGCAGGTCCAGAAACGAGAAATGAAGTGTGATCTTCTGTCACTGACTATATCTTCTGGGATACCATAGTACCTTAACACATACTGAAAGAGGGGTTCTGCTGTCTAGGATGCTGTTGGGATGCCTGGTAGGGGAATGATTTTGAGAGCCTTCAAGAAGCGGTCCACAGTCACCATAATGGTGTTGTTCTCCTCAGAGGGCGGAAGGTCCATGATGAAGTCAATGGCTATATGGGACCAGGGTCTCTGCAGAATGGGGAAAGGACACAATTTGCTAGCAGGAGGCGCTTGAGGAACTTTGGCCTGAGCACATGTAGAACAAGAGGCTATGAACTGGTTAATTTCTGTCAGCATGTTTTCCCAACAATACTTATTCTTTAACATAAAGTGAGTGTGGTGGCTGCCAGGATGCCCTGTGGCAGGTGACGCATGGGCCCATGTGACAAGTTGCCCTCAAAACTACTTGGGCATGTAGAGTAGACCAGGAAGGAGGTTATAGGGAAGATTTTGTGGTTGAGCCCTTCTTATTTCTCTGTCCAAGTCCCAGGTGATGGATTGCATGAATCACTGATTTGGAAGAATGGGATGGGTTACAGGATCTTGGTGCATGCACCCAAAACTGCATGATATGGCATCAGCTTTGGTGTTCTTGGAACTGGGGTGGAATGAAATGGTGAAATTGAATCTCAAAGAATAATGCCCATTTGGCCTGATGAGGGTTTAGTCTCTTGGCTTCCTTGAGGTATTCCAGGTTCTTATGGTCTGTGAGAATAACAAACGGGTGAGTGGACCCCTCCAGCCAATGCCGCCATTCTTTGAGAGCTAGTTTAATGGCTAGTAGTTCCCCGTCACCAATGTCATAGTTCCTCTCTGCCAAAGAAAGCTTTTTCGAGAAGAAGGCTATTGGATATAGTTTCTGTTTCTCACCAAACCACTGGGATATGATTGCCCCGAGACCTGTGTCTGATGCATCCACTTCTACCATAAATGGTTTGGTGGGGTCTGGATGTTGGAGGACTGGAGTAGATGTGAAGGCTTGCTTGAGACACTGAAAAGCTTCCTTGGCCTCAGGGTTCCACTGGAGGTGTTTTGGGCCTTTCTTCAGTAGCGTTGTTAAGGGGTTAGCGATAGTGTTGAAACCCCTGATGAATTGGAGACAGAAGTTAGTGAACCCCAAAAACATTGACATTCCTTTACAGAAGTGGGTGTGGGCCAGGAAGTAACTGTGGAGACCTTGGAGGAGTCCATGCTAACTCCTTTGGTGCTTATAATGTATCCTAAGAAAGAGATTCAAACCTGATGAAACTCACATTTCTTAACTTTGACGTAGAGGTGCTTTTCAAGTAGATGCTTCAGGATTGCTCTGACATGCTTCTTGTGATTTTTGTCTTCTGTGGAGTAGATCAGGATGTCGTCAATGTATGTGATAGCAAATCTGCCTAGCATGTCCCGTAGCATGTTGTTGATCAGGCATTGGAACATGCTAGGTGCTGAAGAAAGGCCATATGGCATCACCCGGTACTCAAAATGGCCAGCGGTTGTGCTGAAGGCAGTCTTCCATTCATTGCTCCTTTTGAACCTGATCAAGTTGTACGTACTTCTTAGATCCAACTTTGAAAATACCTTAGCTGATCGAAGTTGTTCTTCAGCCACAGGGACTAGAGAAAGGAGATAAGGGTATTTTCCTGATACCTGGTTCAACCCTCTATAAGCAATACAGGGTCCGATTTCACTGCCTCATTTTTCCATGAAAAAGAACCCTGCGGAAGCGGGAGACTTGGATGGGTGGATATATCCTTGCTTCAGGTCCTCTTGGATGTACTCCTCCATCGTGGCATGTTCTTTCTGAGAAAGGGGGTAGATGTGCCCCCATGGAGGTGACATGCCTGGCAGGAGATCAATAGCACAGTCATAGGGCCAATGTGGTGGTAGCGTGCATGCTTTTCCCTTGCTAAAGACCTCCTGCAAATCCATTTAGCACTCCAGGACGCCCTCCAAGGAGTTAGGCTGAGTACTCTCAACTGTGGTGGAGGAGAGCTTAACTTGTACACAAGAGATACAGTTAGTGAAACAAGTTGTAGACCACTGAAGAATTTCCTTACTCTGCCATGAGATCAAGGGATCATGAAGCTGTAGCCATGGATAGCCAAGAATAAGGTCATACCTTACTGTATTTGTGGCACATAGTGAGATTTGCTCTGAATGCAAAATGCCCACTTGAAGGTGAAGTGGTGTGGTCCGTGAAGTGATGAGACGATCTCCTATTGGTCCTCTGTCAATGGACCTAATGCTTAGCACGCTTTGCAGTGGGACCATGGGCAAGTTGAGTTTCTGCATGATGGAACGGCTGTTAAAGTTTCCTTCCACCCCTGAATCAATGAAAGCACACAGGATGTATTTGGAATTGGTCAACTTCAATAACACTGGGATTTGGAAAGACTTGGATGCAAATTTTCTCACCGGACTCAGAGTGTGCAGAACCTTCTGCTAGAGCTGCACGGGACAGACGAATGGGACAGTGGTTGAGTTGATGTTTGGAGCTCCCACAGTAGAAGCACAACTCCTCCTTCCTCTGCCTCTCGCACTCAGAACATGACAGCCTGGTGCATGAAACCTCCATGGGAGAGCTGTCTTCAGTAGCCTTGATATGCTGAATGCCTTCCTGGATGGAAGGGCAGTGAGTCAACAGATGGTCGAGCTGGACGGCAAAATCAATCAGCGAGTCCAGCGTGAGTTTGTTCATCTCGGCATGCTAGCTCACTGAGAATGGCAGGACGTAGGCCCTGACAGAAGACAGCCTTCAAAGTGGGTTCATTCCATCCACTCGCTGCTGCCAGGGTTCTGAAGTCAAGAGCATATTCTGTCACACTTTGAGAACCTTGTGAGATGGTAAGCAAACTTTCACCAATTTCAATATCTTCCGGTTCATGGTCGAATACCCTCTTGAACATTGTGAGAAACTGCTCATATGATGTGGTTTGTTCTTGGTCTTTGTCCCATACTGCGCTTGTGCAGCACAGCACTTTGCTGGAGAGAAAAAGAGATGAGTTTAGCAATTTGATGCTTATCAGAGAGATTCAGCATGGTGGCGAAATACATAGAGCATTGAAGCAAGAAACCCTTACAGGCAAGGGCATGTCCAGCAAACGTCTCGTGTGCAGGGAGTTGTAGCATGGGGCTAGGAAGAGACTCAGGGTGCGGTATGAGGGCTTGCGACATCACGGTGGTCAGCTGCATTAGACGGGTGTTGAGGTCCACTAGCATTTGTTGATGTTCTCCCAGTAGGCGATCCTGAGCATTCAAACCAGTCCACTTCACTTCTTCCACTACATCCATGATGGCAAAGTATCCTGTCAGAGTGCAGGCACTTATGGATGTAAATGCAGAGGAGAGCAGGGAAGCAGACTGTCAACAAAGCCAAAATGATAGACAAGAATCGAGGTCAGGAAACAAGCAAGGGTCAGTCGATCAGCAAACAATGTAGAGGAGACAAGACAAAGAGCATGAATGAAGGAAGGCTAGCAAAGGTCAGGAACTAGAGAGGCAGATAGAGAAATGCAAGGCTTGGTATGAACCGGGTAGATACAGAACAATGCTTCACATTCGAGTGGAGTGTGAGAGTGGTTTACAAAGGAGAGGGGCTAATTGAGGAACTGAGTGTCAGCTGTAGTTAATATTCAGGAGACAGAGGGTGCTGTGAGTCTTGGGGATTGTAGTCTTGAATGTCCAGATTTGTAGTTTGAGTGTCAACAGCAGGTTTACTGACACATTCAAACCATGTGACATGATAAGAACTAAACGCACACTGCACACACCCAGGTCTCAGTGTGTGCAGTGTGAGTAACTAAAAAAATTATAAATAAAGTAACTAAATAAGTAAAATAATTAAATAACAAATAGAATAAAATAGAATAAACCAAGGATGGATTTAAAAATAGAATAAACTAAAACTAGAAAAGCACTCAGAGAGCACAAACCTCCACCAAGAATTGTTTAAAAAAAATCTGGGATCCAGAAGGTTATCTGGATTACCGCCAAAATTTAATGGATTGTTACGTGTGCCCAGCCAAACCTCTGGAAAAAAATTCAGAGCAATCCGTTCATAACTTTTTCCATAATGTTGCTTACAGACAAACCAACAAACAAACCAGTGCTACTGAAAACATAACCTCCTTGGCGAAAGTAATAAAAGCTATCTAGGATAACATTAAAATTCGAAGGACAGTAAAGTATTGCACAATGTACTGCAGTGGCAACAGCTTAAAGGTGTTCAGTGCAACAGTGCGAAAGTACAGCAGCAAAAACATGAGCAGCAACAGTTCACAGTATTAAGGCATGTTGGTAAAGTGTGTAGTGTTCAGTATATGGGGTGAAGCAGTTCAGCAGTCTGACTGCATCCGGGTAGAAGCTGTTTTTCAGTCGAGATGTTTTTGCCTGGATACAGCGCAGCCTCCTTCCAGAGGGCAGGGGAGTGAATAGTCCATGTTCAGGGTGGGTGCGGTCATGGAGGATGCAGGTGGCTCTTTCTCTACATCTGGTGGCATAGATGTCGCTGATGGGTGGTAAGCTGCACCCGATGGTTCTCTGTGCAGACTTGACCACCCTCTTCAGTGTCTCCTTCTCAGCCACAGTGCAGCCACACTGTGCATACCACAACATGAGGCAGGAGGTCAGGATGCTCTCCACCACACAGCTGTAAAAGGACCTGAGGATGTCAGCCCCCAGTCCTGCCCTCTTCAGTTTCCTCAGAAAGTAGAGGCACTGGCGGGCTTTCTTTATGATGGCCGTAGTGTTGGTGTGCCAGATGAGCTTGTTGGTCGGGTGTACTCCGAGGTGCCTGATGGAGGGAACCATCTCCACAGCTGCTCCATTGATGTAGAGAGGAGGGAGGGTGGTGCCAGCCCTGTGGAAATACAGAACCATCTCCTTGGTCTTCTGGATGTTGAGGATGAGGTTGTTGTCCCTGCACCACCTTGTCAAGTCCTCCACCTCCATCCTGTATGACGACTCATCCCCATTGATAATGAGTCCAACCACTACTCTGTCCTCAGAGAACTTCACCACAGGATTGTTCTTGTAGTGAGCCCTGCAGTCGAAGGTCATCAGTGTGTACAGCAGAGGGCTGAGCACACAGCCCTAGGGTAACTGGTGTTGAGGGTGATGGTGGAGGAAGTGTTGTTGTTAATCCTGACATGCTGTGGCCTGCAGGTTAGGAAATCCAGGACTCAATTGCACAGGGATGAGGAGGTTCCCAGCATTGCCAGCTTGGTCACCAGTATCTGTGGGATAATGGTATTAAATGCAGAACTAAAGTCCAGAAACAGCAGCCTCATGTAGGAGTCCTTGTACTCCAGGTGAGAGAGGGCCTGGTGGGGCACAGCAGAGATGGCATCAACTGTGGACTGGTTCTGCCTGTAAGCATACTGGTGTGAGTCATCTGCCACATTGATGGTCTGCTTCAAGTGCCTCATCAGCAGCCTCTCAAAGCACTTCATGGTGACAGGGGTGAGTGAAACGGGGTGGTAGTCATTGAGGCATGATGCTATGGAGGTCTTCAGCACAGGGATGATCATGGCTGTCTTGAGGCATGATGGGACTCTGGCCAGAATCAGCAAGATGTTGAATATGTCTATCAGAACCTCAAACAGCTGGTGAGCACAGTCCCTCAGAACCCTGCCTGGGATCCCATCAGGTCCTGGGGCTTTTTGGGGATTGACCCCCTGCAGTGTTTTCTTCACCTCTGCCATTGTTATGCTGATGGCTGGGGGCTCATCAGGGGAGGGGGTGAGCCAGGAGGGAGTGGTGGTGTTGGTGACCTCGAAGCGAGTGTAGAAGGCATTCAGGGTGTTGGGGAGTACTGGGTTTTCAGGGCACTGTTCATCACTCTTCTTGTAGTCAGTGATGCACCTGATGCCCTTCCACATACTCTGTGGGTCACTTGAGTTGAAATGGCCCTGGATCTTAACAGCATATGTGGACTTTGTTCTCCTTATGCCCGCCAACAAGTTCCTTCTCACTGCTCTGAGTGTTGCTGCATAGCCGTCCCTAAATGCAGCATCACAGGTTCTCAGCAAGGAGCGCACCTCTGCATTCAGCGAAGGTTTCTGGTTCAGCTGGATGAAAATGGTCCTGGAGGTGGTCACATCCTCCATACACTTCTTGATGTGGTGCAGGACAGAAGACGTGTACTCCTCCAAGTCCACACTGCTCCCTGATGTCGCAGCCTCCCTGAACATCTGCCAGTCTATGGTCTCAAAGCAGTCCTGCTGCATGGACACAGCACCTTCAGGCCACACAGAGATGGTCTTTATTACTGCGTTCCTGCTCCTGTTTTTCACCACTCTCACGGGAGCCACAGAAGAACAGAAGATTACCCAATTCATCAATCTCCTCTCAGACAAGGCTTTGCAGTGGGTTAGTGCTGTTTGGGAGCATGGGGTGAACACACTACCTCTTATGACAGATTCATAGAATTGTTCAAGCATGTTTTCGATCACCAGCCTGAAGGAGTTGAAGTTGGCGAGAGTTCATAAAGCATCAGACTTGGAGATAAGAGAGTAGCAGAATATGCTTTGGAATTTCACATGCTAGCCACTGGCAGTGGCTGGAACAAGCCCATGCTGAAGGCTACCTTTTGTCAAGGCCTACACCCTGAAGTACTCACTGAACTGGCATGCTGTGACAAACATATCTCCCTAGACTACCTGATTGATCTTGCTATTCACCTGGACCACCTCTTAAAGAACTGACCTTCATTACAGTTTCTTCCAGCCCCTTCTACTACTTTGGCTTCCCCAACTCCCATGGGGGTCTCTCATGCTTGCCTTACAATGTTCAGAGAGAGATAAGAGATGCCAGGAGTGGCTATGTTTCTACTGTGGTGAGTCCGGCCATCTGATAGCAAAATAACCAGTTCAGCCACCTAACCCAAACAGAGAGAGTCAGATCCATCAAGAAACCAATCAACCTAGCCTGATGAGTTCATAAGTCACATTCTCTAAAGGTAACTGTTCTGTTAAAACTGCCAGACTCGACCCATGTTCTCTCTGCCTTCATAGACTCAGAGGCAGAGGGGAATTTCATCAGTAGCATAATTGTCCAGAAATACCAGTTGTCCACAGAAGACCTCCAAAACCAGTCAACCTGAAGGCCATAAATGGGGGCCCCATTGGTGATGGGCTCATAACCATGTGCATGTCACTCCTCAAAATTCAGGTGGGAGCATTTCATTCTGAGTTCATTTCCTTGTTGGCTACCCACACTGCCCATCATGACCTCATTTTGGGATTCCTGTGGCTCAAGTTTCACAACCCTCTTATTTCATGCCAACACAAAAAAAAAAATAATTCAGTGGTCCCCATCCTGCTTCCAGAACTGCCTGAAACTCCCCCAGCTTGTGATATCTTCCACCTCTGTGGAGAGCCCATTGCCTGACTTTTTAGACAATGTTCCTTCATGTTACTTGGACCTCAAAGAAGTGTACAGCAAGGGTAAAGCTAGTGGCTTGCCTCCTCACCGATCCTATGATTGTGCCATTGACTTCCTCCCATGTACAGTTCCTTCTCACAACTGCACATACCCTTTGTCCATCACCAAACAAGCTGCCATGGAAGAGTATGTTCAGGAGGCCTTGAAACAGGGGTACACTAGGCCATCAACATCTCCAGCTTCAGCTGGCTTCTTGTTCATGGAGAAGAAAGGAGGATATCTTTGCCCCTGAACAGACTATTGAGGCTTGAACTAAATCACAGTAAAATATCCCTACTCACTTCCCTTAGTGCATCAACCTTAGAACAGCTTAGATTAGCCAAGATTTTCTCTAAGCTGTATCTCCAAAGCACATGCAACTTGTTCAGGATTCAAGAGGGTGATGAATGGAAGAGGGCATTTAGTACCACATCTGGGCACTTCGAATATTTGGTCATGCCTTATGGCCTTTTTTGCACTCCAAGTGTCTTCCAGTGCCTCATTAATGATGTTCTCAAAGACATGCTGGGGAGGTTCATAATTGCCTATATAGGCAACATCCTGATCTACT
This sequence comes from Cathorops festae, assembly GCA_028877395.1. Classification (NCBI taxonomy): domain Eukaryota; kingdom Metazoa; phylum Chordata; class Actinopteri; order Siluriformes; family Ariidae; genus Cathorops; species Cathorops festae. The sequence goes on from JAODXR010000024.1 coordinate 55,873,744, forward strand.
CCCCTGATGACTATTCTTATCACAAACATGTAAGGTGAGTATTCATCCAGTTATTAAAGAACCATATGTACACCAAAGCAGAGAAATGCAAGTTCTACATCCACCAGATATCCTGCCTGGGGTACATCATCAGCTCAGAGGGTGTAAACAGGGACCAGAGTAATGTCTCAGCAGTCACATCTTGGCCAACTCCCACCATGTGAAAGAGCTACAATATTTCCTGGAGTTCGCAAATTTTTATTGTCACTTCATTCGTGGGTTCAGTATGATTGCCGCTCCACTCACAACCCTGCTAAAAAAGGGACTGCATCACCTCCAGTGGAACTCAGCAGCCAAGGAAGCCTTGAACTGGCTCAAGTCTGCCTTCACAATGGCCCCAGTCCTTCAGCATCCAGAACCTACTAAGCTGTTTGTCATAGCGGTCAATGCTTTAGAGACAGAAGTAGGAGGGGTCCTTTCATAGTGATTCGGGGATAAACCAAAATTGCACCCCATCGCTTTCTATTCTAAGAAATTCACCCCAACAGAGCAGAATTATGACACTAGGGACTAAGAACTCGTAGCCATCAAACTGGATGAATCGAGGCACTAGTTAGAGGGTGCTGCTCACCCATTTACCATCCTAACAGACCACACGAATCTAGAGTATTTGAAGACAGCCAATCACCTGAACCCTTGCCAAGCCAGACGGTCCCTGTTCTTCACATGATTTAGATTCATGATCGCCTATCACCCCAGTTTTAGAAACACTAAAGCTGATGACCTCTCCAGAATCCATGCCACCTTGAACCACACTCCAGAACCCATGCCCATATTATCACTTGACTGTTTTGTACAAGCCATCTCTTGGGACATAGATAAGGGGATAAAACAATCTCAACCTACCAATCCACCTGAGAATTGTCCTCCTGGACTCCTGTATGTTCCACCATGATTTCAAGGTAAACTCATCACTTGGGCTCACTCCTCTCCAGGCATAGGGCCCCCCAGTAGTCACCATACATGCCAACTACTCAAAAATAAGTATTGTTGGGAGAACATGACCTTGGACACTAATCATTTCATCTCTTCTTTCTCTGCCTGTGCCCAAGCAAAGGTACCATGAGCTCCAACGGTCAGAGAGCTCTGTCCTCTCCCAGTGCCCCAACAACCCTGGTCACACATTGCCATAGACTTTCTCACTGACCTACCCTGATCTCAAGGCAACATAGTCATCCTAGTGGTCATAGATATATTTTCCAAAGCCCTCAAACTCTTCCTGTTGCCTGGTCTCCCCATGGCATTCAAGACTGCAGAACTCCTGTTTAATCACATCTTCAACTACTTTGGCATCCCTGAAGACATTGTCAGTGATTGGGGTCTCCAGTTTATCTCCAGGTTATAGGCTAAGTTCATGAAGAGGCTAGGGGTATCAGTGATTGTAACATCAGGATACCACCAACAGTCCAACAGCCAGGTGGAATGCACCAAACAAGAGATAGGCTGCTTCCTCAGAATTTTTTTGTATGAGGAACCAGAAGGACTGGGCATGATTCCTTCCCTGGGCAGAATATGCACACAACTCCCTGAAACATTCCACTACTCAGTTAACCCCATTTCAGTGTATATTTGGCTATCAACCATCACTTTTTCCCCTGGGACGATGCATCAACTCAGATTCTGCCAGTGGATTCATGGTTTAAGAGGAGCGAGCAAGTATGGGAGGAGGTCCACTAGAGACTACAGCAGACGTGGGCAAACTACGGCCCGCGGGCCGTATACGGCCCGCCAGGCTTTTTAATCCGGCCCGCCCAACTTGTCTAAAGTATAGCAAAAATCTCATTAATTTTTTCCAT
>JAODXR010000024.1:58330229-58341681 GCA_028877395.1 Cathorops festae
TAAACGAGACTAAAGATGGCGACTTACAAATAATGTGTAAACATCGTTGGAGTTAATAAAGTTTGAACAGCATGAAGAAACATACCCCAACCCCCCGAAATTAATACAAAAAATTTCTCTACGGATTTGGCATAATATAAAAAGGTCATTTTTTTTTTACTCAGAAAAAGCGGAAATCCGCCGAAAAGCGGAAAGCTCATCCCTGCGGTGCTAACCGCCCATTTGAACTGTACGCGTTTACAAAATGTCGCATGCTCGGATTTTAAACACACCGCATAAGACTGCTTCTTCAGAATTAAATTGCATTTCGCAAAACATGTAATTTGTTACAAAAATTCAGTTCCTGTTCTCCATTAAGACCCAATTCAGTACTTAGACTTGTAAGTAGCAGTTGAGCGACTTCAGACTTCAAATGATTTCACGAGTCAACAACGACTTGAGACATGCTGACTCGAGACTCAAAGTGACTTGACTACAGTAGGCACCAGTCACTAACTATCTTCCCAATGAAAAATACTGCCTTACCATTATTCAGCGCGTTACTGAAAGAGTATTCTCCCTGACCAGATCACACTGGCAGACATTGCATTTAGATGAGAGATTTTAGACCTGTATCTACTTGGTTCGTGTCGAGTTCAAAACCGACAGCTTCTCGTTCACCAATGATGGTAGATGCCGTCAGAAATGACGCTCCACCATAACTACTGTCCTCATCTCCAAGGCTGTGACGCACTTCTAACTCCAGTCTTTTATGCCCCTTTCCACTTCCCCGACTGGCTGACGACTTTGTTTTTTTTCTCGTTTGAGCTGATAGTTTAGCTGTCACCATCCTGTCGATCTGCTCCAATGAGTAGTTCCAACTTGACAGCACCCTGCATCAACTGCGGGCTCCCAACACCACACAAACAACACCTTGTTTCATCGTATTTATGCATCACCCTCGTCAAAGGCAGGGAAAATCCTGGCCAGACATGGCGATCGAAAGGAGGTCATTTCGACACTGACGAGCCTTTTCTGCCGAAACACATTTTTCAGAGAATATATAAAAGTTTTATTTGTCCTTGTCATTCTGTTTTAAGTGCATTCATGAGGTCTGGACAATAAAAATGCTTTTACTCTACACATTAGCCAAAACTGCTGTTGTTGCTTGTAACACTTCCATTTGGTTTGAGTCTTGTTAATTGTTTGATCCAAAAAAGCCGTGTAAAGTTCAGCCATTTAAACAGTATTGCCTGCCGAGCTCAAGGCACTAACACATGCAGCTTGTGCCCTCTAGTGAAGCCCAAAAACACAGCCAGTGTCTTTCAAAAACAGGGATCAAGTGCAGTGTACTGGCCAGGGCGGTTAGCAGGTAAACAAGAGGAAATCTTATGCAGCAGCGAGAGCAGGCTGGGGTGAGAGTCCACACCACGCTGTCACACCAGCAGGATATGCACGCTCGCATCTGATTAATGCAGGAGTAGAGAGAGGCGCGAACAAAGCTAAACAAGCATTTTTCATTCTTTGCTTATCTGAATATGTGACATGGAGAGAGAGGAGAGCAGGGCGATTCGGAACAACGGGGGATTCACACAGTGAGTGTGACAGCACTGTAATAACCTCAATTATTCAAAATTAGGCCTGTATTGATTTACTGCTGGATCGGCTTACTTACTGCATCTCGGATGCCGAAGTGGGAGGGAGAAGGGGACAGGCGACACGCCTATCCCCCAGGAAGACTGACATTTTCTTGGGAAAGAGGAGGAGAAGGATGGGAAGCTGGAGCACAAGGCTGTGTGGGATTGTGGGATGAAGATGGCCGAAAAGAGATACTCATCACCCAAGTGATGGTTGTAAGGCTTGTGAGCCAAACCTGCCTCTCTTTCGACACGACAACCTCACTCTCACACCCACACTTGACCTTCAGAGTTGGCCAGAGTCTGTTTTGAGAAGCCAGTATTACATAAAGAAGAAAGGCTACAGGGTTCCCACGTTGGCCCTGGGCTCCATCCCATAGCATGAAACAATATTTGTTTGGTTTTTTTTTTCTTCCCCAGGCCAAAGTTGCCATGCCAGCTATGAATGCAAGATTAATTTCATGACGATGAGGATTATTAATGTTTAAGTTGGCAGACGAGAAGCAGGGGGTTGTTCTGTATACATGCCACCTACTGGGTCCTCTCATCTAATTAAATGCTCAAATAACAAGCAGACATGACCCTGGCCTTTCCTCCCTGGGAATCAAAACACTCTAAATGGCAAAGAATAAAAAAAAAACTATTTAACATAAGCCAGAGTTAATGTACCGTGAAGCAATTTGGAGTCAGACGAAATCAGATGGGGGCGAATAACATAATTGGAGATGATCACTTTCGAAGCAGAGATGTCAAAATAAAGCAAGGTGCGGAGAAATGACAACTCATGAAGATCAAGATAAGACTGACAAGTCAATGATGCCAAATGAAAGATCAGCATTGCAAAAGGTCAATACTGTGATGAAGTATATTGTGTAGCTCAGGATTGGGCACCAAGCTTATTATCTGTCCGATATACACACTGCAACTTGAACATAAGGTTATAATGATGTTACAGTCACACATTTTCAAAGCAAGATCTCAGAGGTATAGCTGTAAACCTCAGTAAAGGATGTCCTCACTGTACTGCTGCGTTGACCTTGAGCAGGAAATCAAGAGAAGCTACGAGACCTTTGATGAGGGGAGGTGTGTGTGTGTGAGAGAGAGAGCGAGTTGGCATGGTGCAGCTGTCGACTGCCTCCACGCCGCCTCCTCATCAGTGCTAATTGGCACTCGTGATGGCGGACTTAGCCACTGTTGAGCGCAGGGGGAAGCGGCACACAGGAGGCCAGGGTTTAGCCACTCTACCTTACAAGTGTGTGAGGGCAGCCAGAAGAGTGCCTGTATGTGTGAAACATCTGCCAAACTTTTTAATTTTATGCATCTTGGTGGGAAACCGTGCTGTGTTCTTAAGCACCTTATTATCCTGAGGCACCGTATCTCCAGCAGCCTTGGCACCGTTTCTTGGCACCTCCATACTAGAAAATAAAAACACACAACTGGACACAACAAACTTTTCAACAAGGTTTCAATTAACACGGGCATTCAGATCCACTTTCATCAAGACGCTGAGTGATTTACTGGTGCTATCTTACAGGAAAGATCCTTGAAATGACATTCGCAATAATGTATGAGAGCTTTGTTTTTGTTTTTTTCTTTTGAAAAGATCTTGGAGGATTTATATTTGTTTGTTCCTTCCATACACAGCTCTTCAAAGACACTCATGTGGTGATGGATAACAGAGCTGAAGGATAACGTTTCTTATCTTGCACGAGTAAAATTTTTTTTAAATATATAAATGAGGCTAGATCAATGGCTAGCTACATGAATGAATGTAGAAATCCTACCCACCTCGAGCTGCAGCAATCCCTCACCATTTTCCTCACATAGAGGTTGCTTAAAACACCAGTGATTGGTCAGAATGATTGCAAGAGCTTGCCCAACCATTATCTGTAGCCGTTTATCCTGGAGCCTATCCCAGCTGTCTATGGGTGAGAGGCGGGGTACACCCTGGACAAGTCGCCAGGTCATCGCAGGCTTGACAATACATGCTATTGGTATTGCTAATGAGGTATTATGGTTTCATTGTTACTTTTGGACACCATCAGCAAGTGACAACTGGCTGGCAGGTGCCGTCTTGAATGACATGTACCGTATCATATGTAGTTCATGTTGGTTTAAATCACTGGCGCGGTGTAGAGACCAAACTCCTTCAGCATAAAACGCACAGAATGACTATGAATTCCAATACGTCATACAGAAAGGAACTGTCAGGGCTTTCTAGCCTTTCAGAGAAGGCCCGAACATATCAGCATTTCAAATGTTGAATTTAAATTTCTTTCATCTCTTTCAGAATTTCATTACAATTTTTCTCATCTAATTTCAATTTTGCCTCATTTTCTATCAAATTTGCTTCAGAAATGAAAGGGTTACAGTCCTGAAAACATTAAAACAGAGTTACCCAATGAGATGTTTGTTTGTTGTCTCTAGACTGAAAAGAGTTTAGAGCTGGCTCACTCATTGGTTAGTACTTCATTGCTGGGACAGAACGCCATGGCGGTGTGTTTATGTAGGAAGTGACAGATGAATTAAGCAATCAGATTTTGATTTCTAGTGACCGGGACCAAAAATGTATCGTCCTCGAAGGCCAATGCGAGCTTAACTGCGAGTCGGCGCAGTCAGTGCAGCAGTAAAGCCACCTTCCAGCCAGTGTAGCACTCATCAGTAGTGTTAGCGAATGCTAATAAGGTGATCAAGCCAGTACTGTCAAGAACAAGTAGCACAGGCTAACGACTGAGAAACTAAGATTCCTGTCTTATTCTACCATGCACGCTCGCTACAGTATTTTTCACTCGGACTTGAGGATTCATTTCCCTCTGCAATTTACTTAAGTTACTTTTAAAAACACCACTGACAACTAAACACAACGGGGCGATCTGGCAGCCTAAGTTTTGGCTGAGCTCAAATCCCAGCTCTAATAGTAACGGTTTGCCACTGACATAACAGGCCAAGGATTTAATCCAGTATTATTCAAATGCAATCCTGTCCCACAGCAAAAGACACAATACCACCTGTTAATATGCTCTTGTCCTGACTTCACCACATTTTGTCATGTTGGGGTGGGGGGGAAGAAACCTGTATGCCTTCGTACACAATCAGAAGCAGTCCGTAGACTCAAGAGGACAGAACCAATAGAGACAGAAGGGTTGAGTTGTTTATACAGCGAAGACTGGCAGGCGGAGAGACCCGTGCCAGGAACAGCAGGGTCCACAGCATGAGTGCGAGACGTGTACACTGCTGCTTCGAGCAGCTGCAAACCCTTCGACACATACAACCATGTGCCCTATTTCAACCAACAGCCAAAATGTCAGCTGAACAGCAGGTGGATGCAGGGCTGCCTCTCAAACCCTGAAAGCGAGGCGTAGCACAGTAGCGCGCACACACAAGCCTCCGTCGTGTAGAATTATAAGCTGTGTATTTAATAAACATCAGAGGATTTCAGTAGGATTGAAATTCCTTTGCAAAACACTTGAGATCTGTGTTCGTCAATCTGCAAATATGTGCGAACTCTGCGGATCGACATTAGTGCACATATTTGCATGTCATCTCAACTTGTGCACTCGTGTCGCATCAATCAAAACGATGCAAACAAACTTCAAATCAAATCTAATTTCATTTATTTGAAGAAAAATAATTTGACTATCGTCGAGAAAATCTCATTTCTGCATGTGATGAACTGAATTTTTGACACCGGACTTGAGAATCATTTATGATGATCACACTGTTTGGCTTTCCCTTCCATCTTTTTTTTTTTTTTTTTAAAACACAGCTCCATATGTTCGCTCAAGGTTTTTACCATCCCCTTCAAAAATAATGTACTGCTTTTTTTGTAATGTTTTGAAAATGGGTTTTCCATGTTCATATTTTGGATTTTTTTAAGCCCCTGAATTTTTTAAAACAACGATCTGTTTTTACTCTTGTAATGATTCGGGTCAAACGCCATACAGCTCTTTATCCCAACCGCAGTGCTAACCCAAAACACTGGCTCTTCTGCGAGACCCCTTTGACGCAGATTTATTTACATGCATTTTTGCACTCGTACTGACTATTTTCACATGACCCATAATGTTTTGCATCTTGACGGGTAACCAAAATATAAACAAACTAAAACACCACGGTGTCACACACCGACAGTAATCTTTCGAATTTAAATCTCCCTAAAACCTTCAAAGACGTGTCAAAACTAACTAACCCAAAGCTTTAAGAAATCTGCAAAGCCTTTTCCGTGGACTTCGAGAAACCAATTGGTAAAAAAAAGCGCTTGTAAATATCGTATCGAACGCTTTGAACATCTCTACTGCGTATGACGGTGAGTCAGCAGCCTTCTTCGTCTGTCAACACGGGTGTTCCAACAATGACTTACCTGCAGAAGATAAAAGATTACCTGCAGAAGAGCTGAGAAAGATCGACACTGATCATAGAAGAATCCACAGTGAAATCGTTTTTGCTGGGTGCTGATTACGACGAGAAAGCCGTAAGAAAATACAAAACGCTTTATACATGGGAACACAAGCAAGGAATTCACTCAGTCAAGTAAATACTGTAAACACAGCCGAACGATCATATTTCTTTTTTAAGTTGATTTTGATTTCCTTCACTCTGATTTTACTAGATTATGACAATCTTTGGGCTGTTACAGGAAGCTGTTCAGACTACAGGGTCTAACACGACATCCGATCTTCCTACATAAACACTAAAAGGGGAAAGACATGTAAGCTTACTTACACTGCATCGTTTGCGCTTTGTTTTGGGAGTCGATCCTTCAATAAAGTTGTTCTTCATCCTTGTTTTTTGGTTTTTGCACTTTTTATGACTAAACACTAGGCTTCGCGACTTGGATCATCAGACTTTACTCCACCACTGCATTGCGCAGAACACAGTCACGTGTTGTCAGTGTAAAATTTTGACGTCGAATTCGGTTTCGATGCTGAGCTTCTTTAGGTATTCCATACAAGAGTGCTCTGAGAACAATATCCCTGCCAGCAAATATGCAATGACTCTGGTAAAACGCAACTGAATTGAACAAAATTGCAATATCCGTATTACCGACATATAACAAAGAATCCTGCCAAGTTTCGCGAAATTCTTCCAAAAACTGTGAGAGGAGTTGATTTCAGAAAGCAAGCACAGCCTTGATGAAATTGCCAAAGTACAAGTTTGCTAATAATCAAGGGCATAACTCTGGTAAAATTTGCCCAAATTAAATTAAATTTCAATATGCGTATAACAGTCATATAACAAAGCCTTTTGCCAAGTTTGGTGAAATTCCTCCACAAATTGTGAGAGGAGTTTATTTCAGAAGAATGTACACCCTCATGAAATTGTCAAAGTACAAGTTATTTAATCAACGCTCAAAACTCTGGGAAAGTTTTCACAAATTAAATTAAATCGCAATATGCGTATTATAGTCATATAACAAGGGCTTTTGCCAAGCTTTGGGAAATTCATCCAAAAATTGTGAGAGGAGTTGATGTCAGAAGGTGAGTACCCATCCTGGGATGGATGGAAATTGCCACGACATAACCCCCCCTCAAGCATATAGCATCAAATAGTCATATTAAGTGAAGCCGAGAGCCAGTGGGATGGTGTGATAATGATGTTGAATCTCTACTGTGCCATTCCATTGGTTCTCGTTATGGTTCTATCCAATCAGCAATGAGGTCACATGTTACAACAAATTGTGTCAGTGTGTGTAAAAATCAAAGAAGATCTGGTGATCACAAACAAGCAATGAAAACTCGAAGAAAAAAAAGATTCGCTATGACAAGTTCAAGGCAACTTGGTCATTAGATCATTGAGCATCGAAGCAAAGTGAGAAGCATTTTGTGAAGTATGTCGATCTGATTTCTCAATCAATTTTCTTCAAATCTGGCACTCAGTACACAGGAGAATGCACCATTTTTTTTTTTTTTTTATTTCCAGGGGAGCATGACCCCGGACCCCCGTAGAAGGCCGTGACTGCACCGCACAACCTGATCTACCGCTTTTCATTCTCTGGGGGTTGGAAAGTATGTGTTTAGTCAGAAATACTTTGAAAAAAAAAAAACAATACTGGAACATTCACGGTTGGCGGTTTTCCATCAGGCTGTTGATCAAAACAAAGAGATGTGGAAGTAAACAGTGGCATCAGATGCTGATGATGTTTTGGTTGCATATTCATACAGTACTTTAAGTACTGTGTACAGGTTTCCACTGCAGTTTTGCACAAAATGGAAGTGATATTTGGACAATTTTGACAAAATAACTGTGAATGGTCCGAGTTTACACTAAGTGATGTTACGTGATTAAAGCAGCATTTTGTCCTTTTCATTTTTTTCAAAAACGTAGCGTTTCTATTTGCTCTTCGTGTCATGTCATGTGACTTGAATGAAAAAAGTGTTTCCATTTCAATTTTGCAAAATACCACTTTATCAAATAGTCTGAAAAACCACCTCAGGTAAGCATCTCAACTTTTTTTTTGGTGATATTTGAGTTTTCCATAACTCGTTATGTTCCATTACATACTTTCAAATTGTTCATTATAGAAACAAGGCTATTTATATTTAAATCTGGTATTTTGTTCGCAAAGTTTAAAATTTAACCCGGAATAGGTAAGATGTTTAGAATGTGTACTTAAAGAAAGAAAAGAAATCGGAAGAGAAAGAATGAAGAAAACAAGCAAGAAAGAAGCAAGCCAAAAGAGAAAAAAACTCAAAGGACACTCAGTGGAGTGCATATCTTCACCAAGCTAAACATTATCAACATCAAAATCAAATCATTTGAACCGAGTATAAAACTAAAGCTGTACACCAAATTTCATACAACTCCATTCACTGCTTTCTGAGTTATGTTAAAACAGACAAAAAAAAATCATGGCGCCACATACATATACAGATTTGCATCCAAATCTAAATCAACTGTTACTTGACCCATAGCCCACCTTTCCTTGAAATTTCATCAAAATCCTTCCACTACTTTTTGAGTTACGTTGGGAACAAACAAGCAAACAAACAAACAAATGCAGGCAAGAAATAACCCATTCCAAAAAAGTTGGCAGAAACGAAAGCAAGAAAGAAAAGAAAGGAGAGAAAGAAAAGAAAAACAGAAAAAATCAGAAAGAAAAAAAGAAAAGCAAGAAAGAAAGAACAAGAAAAACAAGAAAGGCAAGCAAGCCAGAAAGAAAGAAAGAAAGAAAAGCACGCAAGCAAGAAAGAACAAGCACGCAAGCAAGAAAGAACAAGCACGCAAGCAAGAAAGAACAAGCACGCAAGCAAGAAAGAACAGCACGCAAGAAAGAAAAAGAAAAGCACGCAAGAAAGAAAGAAAGAAAAGCACGCAAGAAAGAAAAGCACGCAAGAAACAAAGAAAGAAAGAAAAGCACGCAAGCAAGAAAGAAAAACAAGAAAGAAAGAAAAACAAGAAAGAAAGAAAAAAAGAAAAACAAGAAAGAAAGGCAAGCAAGCAAGAAAGAAAGGCAAGCAAGCAAGAAAGAAAGACAAGCAAGCAAGAAAGAAAGGCAAGCAAGCCAGAAAGAAAGAAAGCCAGAAAGAAAGAAAAACAAGAAAGAAAAGCAAGCAAGGCAAGAAAGAAAGAAAGAAAGAAAGAAAGAAAACCACTGCTGATCAGACACTACTGTAGAGTGAAAAGAAAGTTTCCATTTTGGAGAGTGACGTTTCTCAAACTCACTCACCAGCCTCCACCTGATCTACCTTTCTAACCTTCAGAAGCCCATTTCAAAAGAAGCATAAATCAGGCATAATGATCCATTTGTCTTTTCCATTTTTGTCCTTCTTCAGGCATCACAGGACATAAGGATGTAATCTGGGATGCAGAAGGTTAAAATAGCATCCGAGTGTTATTGTAAGAGTCGTTGAACCCCATGCCTGCATCACACTCCCCACTGGATGAAAATGGAAAAGGACAGAGACTGGAAGTGGAAGGATAGTCTGCCAGGTGAGCGAGATCAGCTTTCATGTTTGCTTCTTTGTGGCTGACTGTAAGATTGGCTTCAGCACAGTAGCCCCAACCCACCCTTTATTTGACACCAGGTCTATGTGGCACGTTCACCATGAACTGTGACTTACATGATAAAGCACCTCCGATGCATCTAATGCAAGTCCATGGGAGGTAAAGGTATCAGAGTCACAAACAGACAAGCTATCTGAAGCGTGTTTGATTGTTTGGCAGGTGGTCCTCTGTTAATGGGGCTTTGCTGATCGAAGTGTAAACAGGAGTGCGGAATGATGGTGCTGCTGGAAAAGTGGGAAACTGAATTGTTGGTGTGGGAGTGATGGAAAAATAAGAGAGGCTGAATACCAATAACAGTTTAGTGTACTTGGCTGGGGAATTTGCCCTTAGAATATATGAGGAGTAGATCCAATAAACAGGAAACTGTATGAAAGAAATATGACGGTAGATAAACCCTGACCGTGAAAGTGTTTATTGAAAATGAGCAAATGAAGACAAACCAGCCTAAAATTAACAGTCAGCAATATCAGCAACACAATGCATAAATTATGCAAATCCAGGTTCAACTAGAAGGGTACTTGGTTGAGTGCATACCTCCACCAAACCACATGTTCAGATTTGCGTCAAAATCCAAACAATTGTTCTTTGGCCGGGCGACATGGTGGTGTAGTGGTTAGCATGGTCACCTCACAGCAAGAAGGTCAGGGTTCGTGCCCAGTGGCCAACGAGGGCCTTTCTGTGTGGAGTTTGCATGTTCTCCCCATGTCTGCATGGGTTTCCTCCGGGTGCTCCGGTTTCCCCCACAGCCCAAAGACATGCACTTAGGTAAACTGGTGACTCTAAATTGCCCATAGGTATGAAAGCCCAGAAATGGAGGGGGGTTGCAGCAGGAAGGGCATCTGGCATAAAACTATGCTCCAATTAAAATAACATGTGGATCAATAGGGCCCACATGGGCCCCGACCTGGCAACAGTGCTGGACAAGGTGGAAGAAGAAGAAGATAACAGGCACAATTTTATAACTGCATTTCTATTCAATTCTATTTCCTGTAACTTGCATTAAAAATAAGATTGAAATGTGGGTGTCCTTGGTTCACTGGAGGATATTTTTGCATGCAAAATCATTAGTCTGCTATCGTCTTTATCTTATCCACAGTGATTTATAATAACTATGCTAATGCAGCTCTGCACTTTTAATTCAAGGAGTTTTGTCAAAATAAAATTATTGATTGTTGCATTCGCCAGTAATTCTTGCACTGAGGCTCTGAAACTAAACCTTCTCATAGCAAAACTTCAGAACTACAGAATAATAGAGCGAAGTCTGAGTCATAGCAGCTATCAATGCTCAGGGTGTTTTATTTTTAACTTAATTAGTGCCATTTGTGTTGTCTTAGCCACCCATTTTATATTGTAGGCGTGATGGGTGCATGTAACACACTGCAGGGTTGGTTTATAGTCTGGACTAACCACAGAAATGGAGGAGAGATCAGCTCTGTCGCGTAGCTTCACTCACCCAGACCTCAGTGGAAACTCTTACACGCATAGGCTGATTGTGTGACTGAACAAACTGCCTTGTGCAGCTGCGTTAAGCCGCTACACAGTGAGATGCCACTTGCATAACTGAGAGCACATTGCAAAGTGATCTGTCTCAGCCAGGACTAATAACTCAAATGTGCATGAGCATAAACAAGCTGCCTAAAGGAAACTATTTAATTCCAAAAACATGACTGATTAAAGGCCAGATTCTCCCACTTTTATTATTTGCGTTATCAATTTATAAATTGGGCGGCACGGTGGTGTAATGGTTAGCGCTGTCGCCTCACAGCACAAAGGTCCTGGGTTCGAGCCCCGGGGCCGGCAAGGGCCTTTCTGTGTGGAGTTTGCATGTTCTC
>JAODXR010000024.1:60411146-60422383 GCA_028877395.1 Cathorops festae
TTTGATCTCAAAATCTAATCAGTTCATGTTTGTCCCAAAGCGCACAAATAGTGAAAGTTTGGTGAAATTCCTTTCATTAGCCTTTGAGATATTGCGTTCACAAAGTTGCAGGACGGACGCACGCACAGACGGATGGACGCATGGACAGACGGACAGCCCGAAAACATAATGCCTCCTTCACCTTATGGTGGTGAAGGCATAAAAAATCTCCTCAAAATCATCACAGGGTAGCTCGCAAATTGGCGAATAAATACTGTAAATATACAGTACAAGAATGTCAGTGACTTCTTCCTGGTCCGTAAATGAACATAAAGACATTGTCTCATCTCATTATCTCTAGCCGCTTTATCCTTCTACAGGGTCGCAGGCAAGTATTTTAGGAAAATGCCATGCTTTTCATTATTATGTTATATTTTATCCTGAGGTAACACAGTCATAATGCTCGATGTGTCACCGTGATGTCGCATCATCGGACTGTCCAACACACCTGTGTTCATGTGTAGGCACCAGCAGTAATGCTGAATGAATGGCTCCAAAACCTGGGTCAAAGGTCAACTTCTGCACAGACACTGATCTAAAGTGAAGGCTCATGAGGGATACCGCAGGTGCATGTCATCTCTCATTTTCCACTCACTATTAATGTCTACACCAGATCCATAGAAATACCTGTTTGGTTTCTCTCTCGTACATACATCATGGTTTTATAGAGTTATCTGGATCAAAGAATCATCATCGAAATTATTGATTACACTATTTTCTCCTTACACCAAATAGAACTAAACAGCCAAGACATGTTTAGTGTCTGTTTGCTTCATTAGTTTTGCACTGGGCACGAAATAAAAGCCTTACTTAAAATCTTTTTCCAAAAATAAATGCCCAAATGGGGGCGGCATGGTAGTGTAGTGGTTAGCACTGTCGCCTCACAGCAAGAAGGTCCTGGGTTCGAGCCCAGCAGCCAGCGAGGACCTTTCTGTGTGGAGTTTGCATGTTGTCCACGTGGGTTTCCTCCGGGTGCTCCGGTTTCCCCCACAGTCCAAATACATGCAGGTTAAGTTAACTGGTGACTCTAAATTGACCGTAGGTGTGAATGTGAGTGTGAATGGTTGTTTGTCTCTACGTGTCAGTCCTGCGATGATCTGGCAACTTGTCCAGGGTGTACCCCGCCTCTCACCCACAGTCAGCTGGGATAGGCTCCAGCTTGCCTGTGACCCTGCACAGGATAAGCAGCTACAAATAATGGATGGATGGATTTTATTTCATCGTTTTGATGTCTACAATGTAGAAAATAGTCTAAATACAGAAAAGAAAAAAAACTATGAATGAATGAGTAGGTGTGTCCAAACTTTTAACTGGTCCTGTATGTACACTTATAAAAAGAGTTCTTTCAGGTTTCATTGGATAAATAAGGTTTCTTTGTATCTATAAGGGTTCTACATGGAATGTTCTCTAATAGGAAATCACTCTGTTATAAAGTCTTTGAGGATTCCCCTAGAGATAAACCAAAGGACTTGTAAACCAGAGGAATTGCAAGATTTAACCCCTTCAAGGCCCAGCATGTTGTTCCGTTATTAACATTCTGTGCACATCTCAATTCACTACTTTGAAATATTCAAGAACTGCAGTGAAAAGTATGTACACTATTGAAAAAAAAAACAGGTTATTCAAAGCTTCCTGGATCCTTAAATGCTTTTTGAATACCATTCTGTTAGGAAAACAATTTGTTGTAGGATCCGACATGAAACCTTGTCCCCCAGAGGGGCAATCTTAGCGCTAGGCACAGACCCTGGGGGTTTAAGAAAAGGCTAATCTTTTTTTCCACTAAAGAGCACAAAAAGCTATTCAGGCAATAAGAACAGAGTGTTCACCTATGTAGTCTCATCTCTAAGTTAACATGAAGGTAAGGCGATGAGTTTATACCCTTTCGTACAACTTTGTTAAAAAGAAAGAAATCAATGCTTGTTTCACATGTTTGAATTCATACTGTATCTGGGTTTCAGATGTAGATCTGGGCTTGAGTTTCCAAAAGCATGGCACTATACAAATATTATAATCAAATAATGGATCAATGTGCCTTTATCACTGAAGATGAGCTAAAGTGTCCAGTGCTTTATGGAACGACTGTACAGTCAGCCCATGCCTGGGTTGGCCATTCTGTACTGTTGTGTTTGCTGCTGTCCGTGGTGCTGAAACTCCAAACACAACCCAGCCTGCTCCACACTTGGGCAGGGAAAGTACGTAGTGATGTAATTATACACTAATCTATACTAGTGTTGGTAAACATTTGGCAATTATGAGAATTTGCTTCCAATTAGTGAGGTATAGGCACCTGCATGGTGTTGATTTTAAGCAGTAAAGTCACGCCACATGTTGGGTGAGGAGTCCATGCGAGTCTATGTGCTGCCACATACAATGCTGGGAAGAAAAAAAAAAAAAGATCACAATAAAATAAAAATAAATGAAGCACAACAGATGTTTAACATTTCCCAAGCTGCTGAACAACATGTTATTCCATCCAAATGTGATCACTCACATATCATACTTACATATCTGGTATTCTGGTGAAATGTGACTGAATGACAGAATGAACTTGCTTGTGTTACACTCACCCTGGCCTTGTTTGTATGGGTTATAGGGAAGTGCTAACACTTAAAGTTGTGATTTAACATCAGAGCCAAAGCCAAAGAACACATCAGCCACGTAATGACATTTCAACAGCCTTTGCGGGTTCTTTCTTTCTTTCTTTCTTTCTTTTTATTGCAAATGCAATCATGGTGCAGGAATTGGATTGAATTCTTTGATTTCTCATCCTTATGTACCTGCGAAAGTAGAATCGTCTGTTCATCATCATCATCATCATCATCATCATCATCATCATCGTCGGCACGGAAACCAAAAAAAGAAGGGGAAAAAAAGGGGGGAAATGCACAGATCTTCCCCCAAAAGACACACTTCCCTTCACATGCACTTTATGTGCATTAGCTATATCATAAAAAGACAACATCCAAAAAAATATATATATATGTATGTATATCTGACACTGAAATCTGCAGGAAAGTAGAGGAAACAGGAGGGGGAAAAAATCAAAGATTAGGGAAAAACAAAAACAAAAACAAAACAAAACATGTAAACCAGTAATCTGCGAGAAAAGTTTCACATTAAAACATCACCAGGGTTAAAAAGGACTTCTGTAAAGAATGCAGATGCTTTTGGTCGGCGACCATGAAAATCCCAAAACTCTTACACCGCCAAATACACAGCAAAGCGCAAACACAGCAAAAGTCAATGACACAAAACAAAAAGAAGAAAAGAAAGAAAAAAAAAGGTTTCAAAGCCTCAACGCGCAAAAAGGCGAGACTGCCAGATCGGTGTAAAAACCACTTTCATCCTCGACACATCGAGCATCTCATCTGAGTATGAGAATAAACCCCGTTCAGAATGACTGCACACTAAAAAAAAAAAGAAGAAAAAAAAAGACTTGAATCCCGAACAGCAAAAAAACCCTCAAAACCCCAAAGCCAGCACTTCACATTCTCATGTTCAACAGCAGCGAGAGGAGGAAAAAAGGAGAGAGAGAGTGAGTGAGTGAAAAGACAAAAAAAAAATCTTATCCAAAAGGGGGTCACTGGAAATAATACTCACCGAGCGGGAGTAAAATGTCGCAATAAAAATCGCGTTAGGGCGCAGAGCGCGGAATGGCGGCGGCGGCGCGAGGCGGAACGAAGCAGCGCTCTGCTCGCGCTCTCGGTCTCGCGCTCTCGGACTCCACTGCCGTCATGTGACTCCTCCTGCGCTGAGTGTGTGAACCGGCTCACGCGCGCTCAAAGTGAAAGTGCTCCTCGGTTCGCCGGTAAGTGCGAGTCTGGAATGCTTTTCCCGGAGTTTTTAACCGCATCCTCCTCCTCCTCCTGCTGCCGCTGCTGCTGCTGTTTAAAGATGCAGAACTCGGTTGATGTCAGAATCAATCAGTGTCTCCTCCAGAACCCTGAGGAAAGGCGCGCTGTTCATGTCCGCGGCGGCGCAGGGCACGCGGGACAAACCAGGCTGCTGGTTTTAGCAAAACACTGCTGAAATAACTCTGTTCGATTCACTTCAGGAGTCAGCACAACTACTGCTCTCCTCCTCATCCTCTTCATCATCGTCCGTTTCCTTTTCTTCTTCTTCTCCTTTCTTTTCTTCTTCATCCTTTTCTTCTAGTTCTTCTCCTCTTTCCTTTTCTTCTTCCTTTTGTTGTTATTCTCCTTCATCATCCTCTTCCTCTTCTTCGTCTTCTTCTTCTTGTTAGTGTTGTTGTTGTAGTTCTTCCTCTTCTTCTAGTTCATTTTCTTCTTTTTGTTGTTCTTCTCATTCCTTTCTTATTCTTCTTCCTTTTGTTGTTGTTATTGTACTTCTTCCTCATTTCCTTTTCTTCTCCTTCTTCCTCTTGTTCTTCTGCTTCCTCTTCTTTCTCCTCTTCTAATTACTTTTCTTATTCTCCTCCTTCCTTTTCTTCTCCCTTTTGTTGTCCTTCTTCTTCTTCGTCTTCTTCTTCTTCTTCTTTTCTTCTTTTTCACCCCTTCTTTTCTCTCTTCTTCTTCTTCTCCTTCCTTTTCTTCTTCCTTTTGTTGTTGTTGTTGTTGTTCTTCTTCTTCTTCTTCTTCTTCACTTCCTTTTCTTCTTCTTCTTTTTCTTCTTCATTTCCTTTCTTCTACTCTTCCTTTTCTTCTTGTCTTCTTCTTCTTCTTCTTCTTCTTCTTCTTCTTCTTCTTCATGTTCTTTCTTCTTCTTCTTCTCCTTCCTTTTCTTCTTCCTTTTGTTGTTGTTGTTGTTGTTGTTCTTCTTCTTCTTCTTCTTCTTCTTCTTCTTCACTTCCTTTTCTTCTTCTTCTTCATTTCCTTTCTTCTACTCTTCCTTTTCTTTTTGTTGTCTTCTTTTTCTACTTCCTTCCTCTTCTTCTTCTTCTTCTTCTTCCCTTCCTTTTTTCTTCTCTTCTTTTTTCTTCTTCATTTCCTTTCTTCTTCTTCTTCTTTTTCTTCTTCATTTCCTTTCTTCTTAGCTTCTTTTTCTTCTTCATTTCCTTTCTTCTTATCTTCCTTTTCTTCTTCATTTCCTTTCTTCCTCTTCTTTTTCTTCTTCATTTCCTTTCTTCTTAGCTTCTTTTTCTTCTTCATTTCCTTTCTTCTTGTCTTCCTTTTCTTCTTCATTTCCTTTCTTCTTGCCTTCCTTTTCTTCTTATTATTTTCCTTCTCCTCCTCCTTACTTTTCTTCTTCCCTTTGTGGTTGTTCTTCTCCTTCTTCTTTTCTTCTTTTTCACCCTTTCTTTTCTTCTTCTTCTTCTCTTCATTTTCTTCTTCCTTTTGTTGTTCTTCTTCCTCCTCTTCTTCTTGTTCTTTTTCATTTCCTTTCTTCTTCTCTTCCTTTTCTTCTTCTTGTCTTCTTTTTCTACTTCCTTCTTCTTCTTCTTCTTCTTCTTCTTCTTCATTTCCTTTCTTCTTCTTCTTCCCATCCTTTTTTCTTCTCCCCTTATTTTTCTTCTTCATTTCCTTTCTTCTTATCTTCCTTTTCTTCTTCTTAATCTCCTTTCTTCTTATCTTCCTTTTCTTCTTCTTCTTCTTCTTCTTCTTCTTCTTCTTCTTCTTCTTCTTCTTCTCCTTCTTCTTTTCCTTCTCCTCCTCCTTCCTTTTCTTCTTCCCTTTGTGGTTCTTCTTCTTCTTCTTCTCCTTCTTGTTCTTCTTCTTCCTGTTCTTCCACTTCTTCCTTTTCCTTTTCTTCCTCTTGCCTTCTTCTTCTACTTCCTTTTTTCCTTCTTATCCTTCCTCCTTCTTTTTCTCCTCCTTCCTTTTCTTCTTCCCTTTGTTGTTCTTCTTCTTCCTCTTTTTCTTCTTCTTTTTCTTATTATTCTCCCTCTTTCTTCATCTTCTTCTCCTTCTTTTTCTTCTTCTTCCTTTTTCTTCTTATCTCCTTCATTGTCTCCTTTTTTCTCTCTTCTTCTTCTTCTTCTCCTTCCTTTTCTTCTTCCTTTTGTTGTTGTTCTTCTTCCTCTTTCTTCTCTTCCACTTCTTCTTCTTCCTTTTCCTCCTCTTCTTCTTGTCTTCTACTTCCTTTTCCCTTCTTCTCCTTCCTCTTTCTTCTCCTCTTCCTTCCTTTTCTCTTCCTTTTCTTCCTCTTCTTATTCTTCTTCATCTTCCTCCTTTTCCTCTTGCTCTTCTTCTTCCTCCTTTTCTTCTTGTCTTCTTTTTCTACTTCCTTTTCTTTCTTCTTCTTCTTCTTCTTCTTCTTCTTCATGTCCTTTCTTCTTCTTCTTCTTCTTCTTCTTCTTCTTCTTCTTCTAACTCCTTTTCTTCCTTCTTCTTTTTCTTCTTGTTTTTTTTCTCACATAATAATAATAATAATAATAATAATAATAATAATAATAATAATAATAATAATAATAATAATAATGCTTTAGGAGCACAACACTCAGCACTCTTAAAAACTTGTAAAATAAAAGAAACTCAAATCAACAATATTTTACAAACAGAAATGTTTTCAGCAGGGGTTTAAAGTTGTTTAAACTCTCTGCAGTGCGGATGTTAATCAGATTTGGGGCACAAACCATGAATGCTCTGTCTCCGTAGCTCTTTCAGTTTGATGTGTTTGCGTTTACCATGAGCAGACTTTGGTTAGATGAGCTTAAGTTACATTGAGGCTTGTAGCTTGTCTAGAGTTCTTTAATCTGTTCATTCATAATGTATCAGAATTAAACATCTTCTGAATCATGATAAAACTTGAGCCAATCTTTGACTGTCCACTTTTGGTGAGCCAGTACCTGTCAGTCCTGTGTGCTGTGGCGCGTGCCGTGAACAAAGCGCACCTGTTATCAATTAATAAAATAAGTGTTGGGTTATTTAAGGACTGCGCTGACGCAAGGATGATGCGAAGTATTACACCACGTTCAGTGCGCATTACCGATCCTTGGTTCCGGTGTTTATGGTTTTCCTGGTTTCTCAACTCCTGTTCCTGGTTCTAGTTCTCATTCTCGTTTTACCTCTGACATCCTGTTTGCACCTCGACCAAGCCTTTGCCTATTTTCTTATTTATGACCTTGTCTGCCGATTTGGACTATTTGCTTTAGTGTGTGTTTGATGCACTTCATGTATCTATCACACTGTATTATAATAAACACTTCTGCACTTATATCTGTCTCTCTTGCACACTTGACAGAATACTTCACCATACTATGGATGTAGCAGATTTGCTTCAATACGTGATTCCACACCGCTTCCGGGTTTCCCTGTCCCTGCCGCTCACCTCATATTTCTGCCGACGTCCCGATACCCTACGATGGAGAATATCACCCGTGTGGATTCCACATCCAGTGTGGGGTTCTCTACAATGGTTTCCTAGAGCCCAAGTCACCTGAATCCATCTGGGTGAGATTCATCCTAATGTTCACTGCTGGACGAGCACACAGATGAGTGGACTATCTATCTGATTCGGGTGGAACACCCATGCCTTTGTAACTCTCAGACTTCCTTTGCCATGCTCAAGTTTATATATGAATCATTAGTAAAGGAGGAACCCCTTGAAAATTTTTTGGGAGGGGCAATCAGGCCAGTGGTTGATGCAGCAGAGGAGGCCGTTGCTCCAGAGCACCTCCTGAAGGCAACCACTCCAGTGGCCGACTCAGCTGAGGAGACCGTCGCCCCAGAGCTCCCCCCAGTGGCTGATATAGACACAGCAGAGGAGGCTGTCTCTTTTGAGCTGGTTTCTCAGCCAGAACCAGCACCTGAATCCATGCCTGTTCCTGTGCCAGAGGCGGAGCCTGTTCCAGTGTCTGCTCACAAGCCAGAGGCGGAGCCACAGTCAGCACCAGTGTCTGCTCCTAAGCCAGAGTCAGTGCCAGCGTCTGCTCCTGTGCCAGAGGCAGAGCCAGCATCTGCTCCCATGCCACCGTCTTATCCCGTGACCGAGGTGGAGCCAGCGTCTGCTCCCATGCCAGAGGCAGAGCCAGAGGCTGCACCAGAGCCTGCTACAATGCCAGAGTCTACTCCAGGGCTAGTGCTGGAGCCAGCGTCAGAGCCCATGTCAGAGTCTACTCCAGGGCCAGTACCAGAGCTAGTGTTGGAGCCCATGTCAGAGTCTACTCCAGGGCCAGTGCCAGAGCCAGTGTCAGAGTCTACATCAGTCTACTCCAGAGCCAGTGCTGGAGCCAGCATCAGGGTCCACTCCAGTGCCAGAGCCAGCATCAGTGTCCACTCCAGAGCTGGAGCCCGAGCCCAGTCCCGAGCTGTCTCCAGAGCCTGAGCTCAGTCCCGAGCCATCTCCAGAGCTCAGGCCAAAGTCCAGTCCAGAGACCGAGTCGTCTTCAGAACTCAAGCCCAGTCCAGGGCCGTCTCCAGAGCTCAAGCCATCTCCAGAGCTTGAGCATTCTACAGAGCCTGAGCCCAGTCCCAAGCCCTCAAGAGAGCCCCAGCCCAATCCCGAGCCCTCTACAGAGCCCTAGCCCAGTCCAGCATTGTCTCCAGAGCTTGAGCCAGAGTCCATGCCATCTCTAGAACCTGAGCCAGAGCTTGAGTCTAGTCCAAAGTCATCTCCAGAGCCTGAGCCCAGTCCAGAGCCATCTCCAGAGCTCAAGTCCAAATCCAGTCCAGAGTCACCTTCAGAGCTCGAGCTCAGTCCAGAGTCATCTTCAGAGCCTGAGTCCAGTCCAGAGTCCATGTCAAGTCTTGTGATCAAGCCTACTCCTAACCAAGAACCCAAGTCGTGTCCAGAGCCTGAACCTGACCCCCCACCGGGGCCCCGTATGATGGATTTTTGCTCCTGGAGGGAGGGGGTTCTGTCAGTCCTATGCACTGTGGCGTGTGCACCAAAAGGCATTCCTTGGGCTGCACCCATGCTGAGTGAGCTCCATCATGCGTGCCATGAACAAGGCACACCTGTTTTCAATTAATGAACTAAGTAGTGGGCTATTTAAGGACTGCTCTGATGCAAGGACGATCCAAAGTATTACGCCATGTTCAGAGCGCATTACCGAGCCTTGTTTCCCGTGTTTGTGGTTTTCCTGGTTTCCCAACTCCTGTTCCTGGTTCATGTTCTCGTTTTACCTCTGACATCCTGTTTGGGCCTCAACTGACCCTTTGCCTTTTTTCTTTATGACCTTGCCTGCCGATTTGGACTGTTTGCTTTAGTGTGTGTTTGATGCACTTCATGTATATATCGCACTGTATTATAATAAACACTTCTGCACCTACATCCGCCTCTCTCACGCATTTGACAGTACTCACTGTATTCTCAGATACCTGCTCCTACCTTGCTATTCAGTTAGTTAGTTTTGTTGCGTATCTTATTTCACTACTTTGCAATATTCAGGTACTGCAGTGAACAGCATGGACACTATTACAACAACAGGTCCTTCAATAATTCCTGGATAATTAAGTGTTTGTTCGTTTTTTCTTTGCCTCTAAAAGAGTTTTATTTGGATTCCATTCTAATAAGAATTTTTTTTTATAATTTTATGTAGATCTTATATAAAACCTTTAAGGGTTTCCCCAGAGTCCTTAAAACCATAGAGTCTTTTGGTTCTACATTTTCCTGGGAGATAGATCCTTGGAGTTTTAAAAAAGGTTATTTTTTTCAACTGAGTGCAGAAAGCCGTTAATGCAACGAGAACAGTGTTAGCCTCTGCAGTTTCATTAACATTAAGGTAAGGGGTAAGTTCACTTTTATACCCTTTAGTACAATGTCAATATATTGAAAATGTTGAATTCATATCTGCGTTTCAGATTCAGATCTGGGATTGAGTTTTCCAAAAGCATGGCATGACGAAGATTACAATGAAATGATGATAATTAGATGATGTGTCTAACACTGAAGATGAGCTAAAATGTCCCATGCTTCCTCCTGTTTTATGCTGTACTTCCCTGACAGGAGTGGAACCTGATGTGATCTGTTGTTGTACCCATCTTCCTCAAGATTTTATATGTTACATGATATTGTAGCCATTTAGCAGATGCTTTTATCCAGAGGGACACACCACATACCCAGAGCAGCCTGGGGTTAGGTGCCTTGCTCAAGAGCAGTTCAACCATTCCCGCTGGTCCTGGGAATCAAACTGGCAACCTTTTGGCCCCAAAACTGCTTCTCTAAACATTAGGCCATGGCTTCCCACGAAGGGCAGTAGGGCTTGAGTCTTGAAACATTTTCTGTTTGGATTTGAACATAGTGTTCATCTTGAGTGGCATGGTGGTGTAGTGGTTAGCACTGTTGCCTCACAGCAAGAAGGTTCTGGGTTTGAGCCCAGTGGCTGATGGAGGCCTTTCTGTGTAGAGTTTGCATGTTCTCCCCATGTCTGCGTGAGTTTCCTCCAGGTGCTCCAGTTTCCCCCAAAGACATGGAGGTTAGGATAATTAGTGGCTCCAAATCAGCCATAGGTGTGAACGGTCTCTATGTGTCAGCCCTGTGATGATCTGGTGACTTGTCCAGGGTCTACCCTACCTCTTGCCCATAGTCAGCTGGGATAGGCTCCAGCTTGCCTGCACCCCTGCACAGTTATGGATGGGTGATCATTTTGTTTTTTGTTTTTCTTTTCAAATGTGCAAAAATTATTCTAGAAAGCATAGCAAAATCATTAGCCAATGCACATATAAAGCCAACTTAAAGGTTTGGTCTTGAAGAGGATTTGATGAGTTTTGGTCTCAATATTGACTCCCTTTTACCTTATAAGACTCTGTTTTGACTTGTTCTCAGATAGTCCTAGTTTTGGACTTGACAATGGCAGTCTTGATTACAGCCCTAAGATGTGTGTTCTGGGATGTTTTTCTGCTTACCATGGTTGTAAAGAGTGGTTGTTTGAGTTACTATAGTCTACCTTTCAGCTTAAGCCAATCACCTCTGACCTCTCATATCAACAAGGCATTTCACCCTCAGAACTATCACTCACTGGATGTGTTCCCCCCCCCCCCTTTTTACACCTTACTGCATAAACTCTACAGACTGCTGTTCATGTAAATTCCAGGTGTTCACCAGTTGTGGAAATACTCAAACCAGAAACAGTCATATTTTTCCCGATTCTAGTGCTGTGAACATTAGCTGAAGCTCTTGACCTGTATCTGCATGGTTTTATGCATTGCCCTGCTGCCACAGGATTGGGTTATTGGATAATTTCACAAATAGCATCCATCCATCCATCCATGATCCGTAACTGCTTATCCTGTGCAGGGTCGCAGGCAAGCTGGAGCCTATCCCAGCTGACTATGGGCGAGAGGCGGGGTACACCCTGG
>JAODXR010000024.1:69312610-69323210 GCA_028877395.1 Cathorops festae
TTGTGTTATTTTTGACAGAAGTAAAATTCATACATGAACACATGTTGGCGAGTTGATTTTCTGTTTGGCGAGTTACTCTGGAAGGGAACGAGTCCGGCTGGCTGGGGAAAAAATATATGAATTTCGAGCCCTGGCCTCTGTCAAACGGAGGCCTGTTACATAACATACAATAAACAGAAAGGAAAAGTGATCTCGTGATGATTAATGTTAATTTACAATATTTTCAAACTGGTTATACGAAAGACTATATAAATAAATAAAATACATTAGTGCATGGAATATAAAAAATATGAACTCTAAACTTAATCTATTAAAAACAATACACCTGTGATGATAAAAGGATTTGCTCGACTCTTATCCCGGTAAATCTAACAGACGGTCTGGTAATTCTGCGGTGTATAGCGTTATTGAATGCATAATATTTTTTGAAAACCTGCAGGCAACTCCCATTAATAATCCATTTCTCAAGCTGGAACACATGATCATCCTGCCTTCTCTGTAGCGTCGGCCACTTCACTACATCTAAGGCTCCATCACTCTCAACTGTTCCGGTAAGCATCCCTGCAGGACGCCGCTGGAGTCCCTCTCCAGACTGAACACTTCCTCGACCGCAGGACCCCGTACAGCGTCTCAGGGTTCAACAACACGGCCAACAAGCGTAGCCAGGCAGAACAAACCGCGCCCGACAGCACTTAATTGATACCTGTAGGTTGATAATGGTAATATTTCTCAATCATCAGCTGTCAGGTTATAGTCCTATGAAAATCCATGACCTTAAGTTTGACCTTTCAAGGTGACTCAAGGTCAAAGATGATGGTGCCAAATGAAAGCCCGTATGGCACTTCCTATACATTGATTAGGGTAAATGTCTACCAACAACTGTTTTCAAGTAACAGCCGTCTGAAAATCCGTGACCTTGAGTTTGACCTTTCAAGGTCCCTCAAGGTCAAAGGTCATGGTGCCAAATGAAAGCCTGTATGGCACTTCCTATGAGTCAATGAAGGTAAATATCTGTCTACCAGCAACCATTTTTAAGTAACAGCCATCTGAAAATCCATGACCCTTGAGTTTGACCTTTCAAGGTCCCTCAAGGTCAAAGGTCATGGTGCCAAATCAAAGCCCATATAGCACTTCCTATACGTTAATGGTAAATATCTGTCTACCATCAACCATTTTCAAGTAACAACCTTCTGAAAATCCGTGACCTTGAGTTTGACCTTTCAAGGTCACTCAAGGTTAAAGATCATGGTGCTAAATGAAAGGCCATATGGGAGTCAATGAAGGTAAATATCGGTCTACCAGCAACCGTTTTTA
This sequence comes from Cathorops festae, assembly GCA_028877395.1. Taxonomy (NCBI): domain Eukaryota; kingdom Metazoa; phylum Chordata; class Actinopteri; order Siluriformes; family Ariidae; genus Cathorops; species Cathorops festae. Next base: position 69,313,925 of record JAODXR010000024.1, read on the forward strand.
AGTTGCAGCCCTCTGAAAATCTGTGACCTTGAGTTTGACCTTTCAAGGTCCCTCAAGGTCAAAGGTCATGGTGCCAAATGAAAGCCCGTATGGCACTTCCTATAAGTCGATGAAGGTAAATATCTGTCTACCAGCAACCATTTTCAAGTAACAGCTGTCTGAAAATCCGTGACCTTTGAGTTTGACCTTTCAAGGTCACTCAAGGTCAAAGGTCATGGTGCCAAATGAAAGCCCGTATGGCACTTCCTATAAATAGATCCTGCCACACCCCAAACACAACACGCCCAATGACCAGCTAGCGGATGTGGAACAGGATTCCCTCAGTGAGCCCTAATGCACCATCATCGCCGTCGCCGTCGTCGTCTTCCTTGCGCGGTACCGAGTGTGACTTTTACACCGTCGTATCCAGTCTCTCGGTTCTTCTGTTTTTATCCCACCTCGACAGCCAGTGAGCCAAATTATTTCAGACTCTGCTTCAGAGTAAACATACACTCGCTTTTTAATACCTTTTAACACCAAACATCGGGTAATTATCGCCCACGCAGCGAGTCCTCCGGGGCCGACGGCGGCTCTTTGCCACGCTCTCTCGCCTCAAACCTCAGCACGAAGCCTAAAAGCTTTTATTTACGCGACCCTACAGCAGAGCTGCACACGATGCAGGAACGTTCTGACTGACACACAAATTAGCCAACGTGCTTAGAAATTCTGGAGGTAAGAAGAAAAAAAAAAAAACACCACCACGTGTTGCACTCGACAGTCGGCAGGCTGAGGCTGCGGTCCTGATGGTTCTAGCAGGCAGTGGAGGGGGCTGAAGGAAAACGTATTCCCTCGTCCCCATCTGCGGGCTCGCACGGTTGATAAATCAAACACTCCAGGAGCACGGAGAAGGCGGTCCTGCTCCAAGCACACAACTTGCCATCTCTCTAAATTAAGACGTTTGCCCTAAACTTGGCCCCGTCCACCCTCCAGGGAAGACCGGTACAAATGAGAAAAGTCCCACGGGGGTAATCTCACGTCCGGTTTTCCAGGCTCGCTCGACCAGTGATGAAAACCAGAGAGAAGGTCTGGACGAGTGTGCTGGCAGATTTAACCCCGAGTTCATATCATCACGCTGCAAACTAACACACGGATTTATTTCCTGTTCGAGTTTACAACACAAGTGATGCAGGGTAAATGATCCTTTTTCACAAAATTAGTAAAAAAAAAAAAACTCCAGCAAATTCCTTGGAGCAATCCAGCGGCACGGGTTCTCCGAAGTCTCGTCATGTTGACATGATGGACAAATCAAACACCACACCTGAAATTCGATGAAGTCATTTACAAAATCAAAGCACTGAAAAGTAAGGAATTTTTTTCACTTAATTCATTCCGTAAAAATTACTGTAAAAAATTGTAAAAGCCATTTTTCAAATTAAAATGAGTTTTTTAAATAAATATCATAATATCCCCAATATCTCACTATCGGACTACGACAATCACAGGATCACATTTTATTGGTCTCTCACGCATACGTACAGTACGATGTGCAGTGTACTGTACAAGAGACAACATAGCCAGTTAGTACACGCCCACAAGAGACAACAGCATCAGTTAGTACACGCCCACAAGAGCGTCAGTTAGGACACGCCCACAAGAGACAACAGCGTCAGTTAGTACACGCCCACAAGAGAAAACAGCGTCAGTTAGTACACGCCCACAAGAGACAACAGCGTCAGTTAGGATCACATTTTATTGGTCTCTCACGCATACGTACAGTACGATGTGCAGTGAATGCCCGAGGCATAAAAATAGAATTTTACTAGAATTAAACCAGAATTTACTTGTATACAAGTAGGAAAAAATATATAAATATAGATGGTATAGAATGGAATATAGGCTGTTTCATCATCAAAACACGCGGGGATGGGCGGAGCTACACATTACACTGCAGCCAATGGATCAGAGGCTGTTACATCATCCAAACATGTGGGGATGGGCGGAGCTACAAGTTACACTGCAGCCAATGGAATAGAGGCTGTTACATCTTCCAAACACGCGGGGATGGGCGGAGCTACAAGTTACACTGCAGCCAATGGAACAGAGGCTGTTTAGTCATCAAAACACACGGGGATGGGCAGAGCTACACATTACACTGCAGCCAATGGAATGGGTGGAGCTACACATTACACTGCAGCCAATGGAATGGGTGGAGCTACACATTACACTGCAGCCAATGGAATAGAGGCTGTTTCATCATCAAAACACACGGGGATGGGCGGAGCTACACATTACACTGCAGCCACTGGAATAGAGGCTGTTTCCTCATTGAAACAAATGGGGATGGGCGGAGCTAAAAAGAAATGTACTGCAGCCAGCCAGCAGGGGCGCTAGACCTTCCCTTTCCTGAGATGAAGTGCTGTCGATTCTATCGGAACAGTGTAGAGTACTGAACATTTGGAATAAAGGAAGACAAACTGAGCGCTTCATGTTGTTTGCTCGCGTGAACAGATGACGAAGGCGTCGGTGAAGCTGCCGCTCTCTCAGTGACTGATCAGTGCACTTCAGAGCGCTCACCTGTCCGTGACCAGAGAGTCCGCGGAGCTTCACGGCGCTCAGTAGGGCTGAATGGAAGAGAGAGAAATCGAGGACGTGCTGGAGATGCTTTAAGCGTGGCTCAGAAAGAAACGAAAGAAAGGAAATAATGAAATAACGACGCAGCGAGTTCACATTCCAGTCTGGTCAAGGCTGCAGCCCACACAGCGCCTTCCTCAATACCTGATAACTAACAACAAGTTACCAAACAGCCAAGTGTACATCATCAAACCACATCAGCTACGGCCATGGTAACTATGGCAACTGGTGGCGAGTTCCTGTTTCAACAACGTTTGGTGGAAGGCAGTGAAGGATCTGGGACACGGCTCCCGTCTGCGCTCAGGCTGGGGTTGAGTTTTACTCATTATTCCTGAGGAGCGCTCTTACACACTGTGAGAAAGGAGAGGCGAGGAGACAGGGGCTGAAGAGACAAAAGAGAAAGAGACCGTGTGCATGAGAAAGAATGTGAGAGCGAGAGAGAGAGAGAGAGAGAGAGAGAGAGACCACGAAAACAAGAGTCAGAACAAGTCAGATGGGACCGGAGTGAATGTGAAAGAACAAGACAAACACCGAGAGAAACAAGAAAATGAGAGAGCAGGAGAGTGAGAGAAGAAAACTGAAAGACAACAAAAGACAGAATGAGATAGACGGAAAACAAGACAGAGAAAATGAGAAAGAACGTGTGCGCACACATGAGAGAGAGAATGAGATACAGAGACAATAAGACAGAATAAAGAGAGAGAAAATGAAACACTGAAAATAAGGAACAAGACAGAAAATGAAACAATGAGAAGAGAGAGACACAGAGGAAGAGAGAAAACAAGACACAGAGTGAGCAAGAAAACAAGACACAGAGTGAGCAAAAAGGAGACAGAGAGGAAGAGAGAAAACAAGACACAGCAATCAAAAAGACGCAAAGAGTGAAAACGAGGCGGAGCGAGCAAGAAAATGAGATACAGAGCGATCAAAAAAGACGCAGAGAGCGAAAATGAGACAGAGCGAGCAAGAAAACAAGACACACAGAGAGCGAGCAAGAAAATGAAACCGAGCGATCAAAAAGACGACACAGAGCGCAAAAATGAGACCGAGCAAGCAAGAAAATGAGACCGAGTGATCAAAAAGGAGACACAGAGCGTGAAAACGAGACACAGAGCAAAAGAAGAGACAGAGCAAGAAAGAAAACAAGATATACACAGAGAACGAGCAAGAAAACGAGACAGAGCAATCAAAAAGACGCAGAGAGCGAAAACGAGGCAGAGCGAGCAAGAAAACGAGACAGAGCGTGAAAACGAGACAAAGAGCAAAACAAGAGACAGAGCAAGAAAGAAAACAAGATATACACAGGGAGCGAGCAAGAAAATGAGACAGAGCAATCAAAAAGGAGACAGAGCATGGAAATGAGACAGAGCAAGCAAGAAACCGAGACACAAAGTGATCAAAAAGGAGACACAGAGCGCTCAAAAACAAGATACACAGTGAGTGAGCAAGAAAATGAGACAGAGTGAAAACAAGAGACAGAACGAGACACTGACAGAACTGACAAAGTGAAAGGAAAGAGAATGAAAAAGATGGAGACAGATAGAAAGAAAGGGACGGAATGAGAGACACATAGAAAGAGAGAGAGACTGAGACTCAGTAAAAGAAAAAAGAAGAGGAAAAGAACATTACAGAGAGGTGATGTGAGACCGGCAGAGACTGAACAGGACCAAAGACGACAGAACAAGGCTGAGTTAGTGAGAGAGAGACACTGAAAGACAGATAAAATGAGACAGAGACTGAATGAAAATAAATGGAGAGAAACCAAGACAGAGACAGGAGCAGGATAAAGTCAAAACACTAAACACGGGGGGGTGAGAACCAGAGACGCTTTGGTGCCAACATCATAAAACTGGTGAGAGTAACTGCAACACACACACACACACACACACACACACACAATTGCTGACATTTTGTCTGAAAGCTAAATGAGCGATGTGACAATAGTTTAGCAGATTAGGGGCGTAAACGCAATTAGAGGAACATGATGTGGCGCTGAGCTCTGGGAGGTGAAGCCCATCCTGAGCTCCGTGACCTTTTCCATTTCACACCTCACTGAGCCGCACTGCCAGAGACAACCTTTACAGAACAGCATCCGTCTCAGCCGCACCGTCTCTACTGTCCACACACACACACACACACACACACACACACGAGGAAAAGACAGGCTTCCACTCAAATAGCCAATTCCCAACAGATCGGTAATAAAACGTGGATCACAGCGTGTCCTTCAACCACAAACAGGAGATGCGACGCAGTCAAAACACCACCGGGTTCCACCCGCAAAGGGAGCCTGAAGAAATCTCAGCACTAATAAAGAGTGAGAGCATCAGGACTTTCTTTAGATTACACACTCGCTCATCTTCAGGAAGCGCTCTATCCTGGTCTGGGAACGCTGGGAATGAGGTGGGAATACACAGCCTGGATGGGGCTCCATGGGAGTCCCTGCTGCTTTGGGTAACGGAATGCTAATTATTCGATGCTAAATATCAAACGTACAAAAAGCCCGTCTCTCCGAGTCTCTTCCTGACCTCCTGGAGCAGCATCACTAACCGCTCACACATCCAGCGTAATGATGGAACGAGACTCCTGAACATCACATTTTATCTGTTCGCTCTTCCAGCGTCAGACTGGCTCAGACCGAGTTGTGTTCGAAGCTGTTAGAAAACACTCCACACGCGCACGCGCACACACGCACCAGGTTTTAACCCGACATTTAAAATAAAAGCAGAGAAACTGTTCATCGCAGAAATTCGTGAATTTAACTATTTACTGAACAACGGATTTTATTCCATTTTTGGAAATAAATGGAAAGTAATTGCAAGCATTATGCCGTTGTCCTGTCCACAGAACAGATGGAACCTTGCCCATCGTGTTGCTTACTGTTAGACTACACTAAGTGGCAGAAGAACTGACCAACTGGAGTAGAAGAACCAAATAAGATGGAAAAGACAACCCAAAGGAGAAGAGCCAAAGTAGAAGAGGAACCCAAAGAAGAAGAACCAAAGAACCAATGTAGAAGAAAAACCAAAGGAGAAGAGCTGAAGAAGTAGAACCACTGAAGAACAGCCGAAGTAGTAGAAGAACCGAAGAAGGGCCAAAGTAGAAGGAGAAGAACCCAAAGAAGAAGGAGAAGAACTGAAGAACCAAAATAGAAGAACCCAAGGAAGAACTGAAGTAGAACAACCAAAGAAGAACCTAAGTAGAAGGGCTGAAGAACCAAAGTAGAACAACAACCCAAAGAAGACCCAAAGGAGGAGAACCCAAAGAAGAAGGACAAGAACCAAAGAAGAAGAGCCCAAAGAAGAACCAAAGTAGAAGAGCTGAAGAACCACCCAAAGAAGAACCAAAGAAGACCCAAAGGAGAAGAACCCAAAGAAGAAGAAGAAGAACCAAAGGAGAAGAACCCAAAGAAGAACCGAAGTAGAAGAATGATCCAAAGAATACCCAAAGGTGAAGAGCCAAAGTAGAAGGAGGAGCAAAAGAAGAAGAATCAAAATACAAGAACCAAAGGAGAAGAGCTGAAGAACCAAAATAGAAGAAGAAGAACCAAAGTAGAACAACCCAAAGAAGAACCAAAGAAGGAGGGAAAGAAGACCCAAAGGAGAAGAACCAAGGTAGAAGAACAGAAGCAGAACAGCCGAAGAGGGACCCAAAGGAGAAGAACCAAAAGAAGAAGAGCTGAAGAAGAAGAGCTGAAGAAGAAGAAGAAGAAGAAGAAGAAGAAGAACCACCACCAAAGGACAGCTGAAGTAGTAGAAGAACCAAGGTAGAAGAGCTGAAGAAGAGCCAAAGTAGAAGGAGAAGAACCCAAAGAAGGAGGAGAAGAACCACCAAACAAGAAGAACCAAAGTAGAAGAAGAACTCAAAGAAGAACCAAATTAGAAAGGCTGAAGAGGAGGAGAAACTGAAGAATCAAAGAAGAAAAAGGATTGTTATAAATTATTAAAATACTTACCTTAAAAACCCGGCCAGTTTGGAGACTGGTGTATTTTCTAAATATCATCATCATCATCATCATCATCATCATCATCCTACTGACTCTGCCATCAACCTCTCTCTCTCCCACACACACACACACACACACACACACACACTCTCGCTCTAAGTTGATATCAGGTCCCAGAGGTGAAGAAAATGAGTCGAAATAAAAACAATTAATTACCCCTAATGTGCCCATGTGTCCCGTCCCAACCCCTTCCCATCCCCCGCAGACACACACACTTCCCCTGTGTCCGTGTCTGCCACATCACGCCGTGGTAATTAGCCTCGGCTTCACACGCGAGAGCACAGCGGCAGCGCCGAACCGATCCCATCCTAATTAGAGGAGATTTGAAAGAGCAGGAGACCTGCGCGTGCCCTCCGCCCACTCTCTCAGCACCCATAATCAGCTCGTTCAGGATTCGCGCGGAACACGTAACCGCGGCTCGGCTCACCTGCCTTCACCGTGAAAACCATGAGTGATGGGAGCGGAGCACACCGAGGCACGGTCAGCAAGAGTGTGGCTATTTTTATCCTGCTAATTAAGCCTTACATCATCGGAGTGGAACAGCATTTTGAATCCTGTGCTGACCGGGCGTGGCCTGTCCAGCTGTTTACGCTGTTCTGATTAAATATGTATGATGTACGTGACGTGTGTATCATTTATAACGTAAGCTAAAACCACGTACGATGATCTGAAGGACATGAAGGTTTCCCGAACACGCGACTCTCACTCCGCTGCTCGACGTCGACATACGAACACGGGAATCTCAACGCATGGCCGGTTCCAATCGCGTTCATACCACGTCGCGAGCCTTCCACTTCCACACGGACGACAGAGTCCTGCTCATGATGCCTCGAGTGCATCTTGACGCGCTATAACCATCTTTAGAACTTGACTCGTCTGAGGAAGGCGTGGCACTAATCCCGAGCGACGTGGACCGGTTTTTAAAACAGCTTTGGCTCCAGCGTTCTGTGCTCGCTGCGTGAACGCTCAGCGAGGTGGAAGCAGTGCTGCGTCATCAAGATATTCCTGCAAACACTAATTGTTCACAGATCTTTCCACAGAGATATTGTTCATTACTCTTTAAAAAAAAAAAACCGCACGATACTTACTTGATTGACGTCACCATGACAACCGAGTCCAGGACTATGGAGAATACCCAGCTTGGATATTCAGAATTTATTCTATCCACATTCACCGGATACGAGCAGGCGCGCGCTCTGATTGGCTACCCTACTACTAGGAGATCAGCTCATATACCGTGAGTAGAGAAAAACAAAATGGTGGAGCGTGCTACTGAACCAACCGAGGACGAAAAAAAAACTACTTGAAACCAAAAAACCCAAAAAATACAAACACAAAACAAAAATACAGAATAAAAAAAAAAAATTATTGGATGGTAAGAACGTATCTTTTTTTTTCTTTCCAAGAATTATCATGTCCCAACAGCGAGCCGCTGTGTTCGGGGATCAGGTCATCGAGGCCCCTGCCTTCGACTGCCGCCCAATCCACACTGCACCGGCCCCCTACGGCTACCTCTGTGGGTGGTGAACCCACAGGAGGTCGGGCCCACGTCACCGCTTCGGGCTGAGCCCGGCCGGGCCCCGTGGGCAAAGGCCCAGCCACCAAGTGCTCGCATACGAGCCCCAGGCCTGCCTCCAGGGTGGGGCCCCAGCTGCGCCATACCGGGCGACGTCATGGTCCTTGCTTGAGTGTTATCCATAAGGGGTTTTGGTGAACTGCTCTTAGTCTGGCCTGTCACCTTGGACCTGTATGCCTTGGGAGACCCTAACAGGGGCGTAATGCCCCCGACAACACAGCTCCTAGGATCATCTCTTTCGGATGCCTCCGTGGGGAGGTGTTCCAGGCATGTCCCCCGGGGAAGACCCAGGAAACGCTGGAGGGACTATGTCTCTCGGCTGGCCTGGGAATGCCTCGGTGTTCTTCCCAAGGAGCTGGTCGAAGTGTCTGAGGAAAGGGAAGTTTGGGCTTCCATGCTCAGACTGCTGCCTTCACGACCCGGCCCCGGATAAGCGGAAGACGACGAGGTACGAGATAAATAGAATTTTGAGAATAAAAATTTTGCCTTCAGTTCTCCTTTAATTTGGCCTAATGAGTAGCTCATTCGCAAAAAGTTTGACAAAACAATGACCAGGTTTTGTGCGGAGTGAATTTTTTCAAACAAAACAATCAAAATGGAAATTCGTGGAGAACTGAAGGAGGAGATACGATTCAACTGAATTGTGGACGACGGATGGATGACGGACGCCATGCCATGGCAACAGCTCATAGTCCTTAAGACCAGATGAGCTAAAAATCTACAGAAGGAACAGTTGTAAGTAAACTTATTATCTGGATCACACCAATATGGCACTTGTATCACACTAAATATATCGGAGTATGATTATTAACCGAGTCCTATCCTGTGTCCGTCTCAGATTTTCCGACCTCCAATTAGTAAAGGCAAAGAACCTGGGATTCCTACTTGGAACGTACAAGGTGTGTACGCAACTCCAACTTCAGCAAGTGATGTCAAACCAACATGGGCGCTCGCGGCAGCACTTTACCTTCACATGAGTTCTATTACACCGTATATCCATCCATCCATTCTCTACCACTTATCCGGGGCCGGGTCGCGGAGGCAGCAGTCTAAGCATGGAAGCCCAAACTTCCCTCTCCCCAGACACCTCGGCC
>JAODXR010000024.1:70009491-70023375 GCA_028877395.1 Cathorops festae
TAGGGGGGAAAAATAACTGCGTGGCTGACTGCGTCATCACGCAGTTACGTTTGTTTCTGACTATAAATCAGGCTTAAAATGGCCATATTAGGCCATTGTATTAAGTTTGGACCCACTGCAACAAGTATGACTTCCACACTGAAATATTTGGCAAGCTTGTGGATCTTCATCACCTTTATACAACTAGCATTTACGATCTGGAATAAACCGGCAGATCCAAATAATCCACCATGGAGGAAGACTCCCCTGTGTATGGGAGCCTCTTTTGAATCTGTGGCTGGTTTCCACGGATCCATCACCTTTCTTTGATGGAACATCTCAATGTCTGCAGAGGAATTATCACGCCAAGCGAGTTTGGAGGAAAAGGAGATCCAGAGGAGGAATTCACAACAGAATGAGGAGACGAGGTAGGAGGCTGCCTTTACAAGCAATAACTCTGTCTAATGTGGAATCACTGGGTAATAAAATGATTGAACTTTCTGCGCTTATCAAATTCGACTCAGATTACCATCAAACAAGCCTATTCTATTTTACAGAGACATGGCTGTCAGAAGAAATAACTGATATTGATCTAGAGGGATTGAGCATTATATGATTTGACAAAGACACTATATGCAAACACAGAAGTCACTTCGACACAAACAATATAACTTGCAATAACAATGACTTCTCACTTTTTGAATATGCTGATGACATGTCCCTGGTTGCCCACATCAGAGATACACACTGCCTAGTGGCTGATGTTAGTAATTACAGTCATACACACTGTCATCCACAAAGCGCAGGAGCGCCGCTAAAAGAGTCATTTATTTTCATGAATCAGTTTGATTTGAAAATATAAGTCGGTAAAGCTATGAAGACTCACTTCAAAGTCTTGCGTGAGTCACAACATCAAACATCAGCAGACGGAAATTTCTGCTGAATACTTCATCAGAAACAGTGAGAGCGAGAGAACATCTCTATAAAAGTAATCTGATTGATATTCACGAGTAATCCAGTCGGAAACCGATCAGGAGAGAGAGAGAGCGCGCACGCGCCTGAGCGTTTCCCCGTGACTCAGAAAGCGGCGGGAGTTTCCCGATGTCGCGCGAGCAGAGAGTGAACTCTGCTGTACCCCATATGAAAAAGTCTTATTAAAAACGCATATGGATTTTATCTGTTCCATTAGAATATTATAAGGATCATACAAGGCACAAACCCACATATACAAATCTTACTATTTTTATTCATTTTCAGTCATATATGTCATACACAGTTTACATGTAACTAAGGGCTTATATATTTCTTATAAGTAAAACATTGGAAAATAGTGCTGTTTTTGGACGAATGCCCATCAGAAGATGTGTGCTGTATGTAGGCCTACATAAAGCTTATCTGCTAAGACAGCCATATTTAAAGGAACAGTCCACATTATTTCAGGAAATTGCTCATATGTAGTTAAGCCCTGGAAAAATATGAGAAGAGTTAGTATTTTTTCTCTATGTGTTTGCATTGCCTAGTTTAACAGTATATTAAGCGTAGCAATGGAAGTCTATGGTACAAAATAAAACATAATCAAATGTACTTATAAACCACTTTAAAATGAATGTAAAATTCACCAGAGTGCATAACGGCAATTTAATTCCGTCCAGTGATAACTTGTGGCTTCATGCTTAAGTTACCATTTACTTCCAGTGATTATGCTAAGCAAAGCCAATAATTCTAATACTAATAAATCTAAGTACTGAACACACAGTGAAGAAAATTATATGCACATTCATGTGTCATACTTAGAAATACTGCAAATATGTGAAAATCAAAAAGGAGTGGACTGTTCCTTTAATTCATTGCATGCACACATGCCCACATGCGTGCACGCACAAACACATGCATACACACATGCTTTAATTACAAAAGTATTTATTTAAAGTGTGTTCAAAACAAAGTTTTATATTTAACATCCAAATCCATTTCAATTCATTTGTGACAAATTCACAATACTTTTATCACATATTCACACACACATTCACTTCATGTTTGACCACATATTTCTGTCTATAATACTTTTATCACATATTTACACACACATTCACTTCATGTTTGATCACATATTTCTACCTATTCTGTTAAACATAAACCTTCAAAGTCTGACAATGAGTTCTCCCTCTTTGTGTAAGCTCAAATGAGTTTCTGAAACATATCCAGCTACATTTTAGAAGCCGGTTGAACACTGTGCATGTCTTTGGTCATTTACAGAAATGTGTTATTATCTGTTCACAAACAACAGATGAAGACTGTTCACAGTTCATGTAAATACATGGTCTCACAATGTTATTGCTGTCAACAGCTTTTTTAAATCCTGTAGGAAAATTCACAGCTCTCATAAAGGTCAGTGATATTTTGACAGAACCTCCTTGAACCAGCTTCTGTACTGTACAATTTCCAAACTGCCCAATGGCATATAGATGATGCTGGTCTTCACTGAGACAGACAAAGTATGACACCTTGAAAACACTGCCATCTCTCAATATCACAACAGAGTTATTCCTTTTTTGGTTCTGGTGTATGCCTGGCTGTGAATGACCTCTCCATTGACAACTACTCTGTTATAGTATCTGGCAGTTGATGTCCTGGATACATCTAACACGCCATACAATGCATTCAAATCATTTTCTGATACTGGCTTAATCTTTGGCACTCCAAGTGCAGTCACTCCATCATATCTAGCACAGTTCCTTACATGGTGTTTAGTAGAGGTCATCTCTGTGTAGAATGCTTTCACTTCAGGGGAGACATTGTCAGATGAGTAGGCTTTAGCAATACGTGGCAGTGCACGAGACCATGCTACTCTTTTGCAAATCTGCTGAGGCACTGCATTACTGCTTTTGACTTGTTTAAGCAAATAACCATTGTAAGACTCAAACATGAAAGCAGACTGAGCCCAGAGAGGACCCAAATTTTCAACACTTTTAGTCAAATGGAGGAGTGAATGGACATTGAAGGTCATCTGATCCTCACCGTACAAGGACTCAACTGATTTCACAAAAAGCTCAACAGCTTCACGAGCATGGTCAATTTCATCCTGGCTAATGTCTGAACCAAGTAAAATGCTGACACCTTCCACAAGTAAAGCCCAGTGGTAGAGGTACTTGTTTGGAAGTATCCCCTTTAGAACCGGCAAACTGTAATATAAAAGCCAGTTCTGCCATTCATGAGCTTTCCAAAACCTTCGCTCAACAATAGACCTTGGGACTCGGGAGAAAGTGCTTGGAGGCTTGATTGCTAGAAGATTCCCATCCACTCTTGCTGTGTTCAAACCAATATACCAACGTTTAGTGCAGCTTTTAGAGTCAAACCATAAAGTGGCTATTTGTCGGCAAACCCCCAGCAACACACAGTGCATGTAATCGGGTACCATGCCATTGATCAGGTCGAAACTGGGCAAGTCTGCAACTGGAGATGGCCCTTTTATGCCTAACATGATCTGCCCTGTGTTTTTGGCAATCTCACCTATTTCAGTAGTTGTACTGTGATCTCTGAGCTCTGGCATCTCCTCTAAACAAGGATACACACGCACTGTCCCATTGCCTTTTGTCAGTCGTACACCTGGGTGAAGACAGTGGCCACACCCATACTCTCCATTAAACTGTTTAAAATTCTGCAGTAAGGGTCGTGCAACGGCATCACATATAGCACATAATGTATACACCATTGTTGTTTTGAATGAGTCATCCACTGGATCTTGCCAATGGAGACCTGTCTGTGCAAGACTTTTGCATTCTTCCACAAAAGGTTTGAGGAAGCTGGACATTAATGGTTTAGACGACCCAAACCACATGCCACATAGAAGTATGTTTTTATCTCTTTCCTCTGGAGGCACCTCATTAACAGAGCATAGTAAGGGCCAGATGCTAAATTTAGATGACTGGAACACAGGCACTCCGTCACAACACAAGGACAACGAAAGGAAAGAATCACTAACTGATTTCAGATGTTTGTACAACTTCCCATCAGAGATATCGGTTAGTCCTTGTCTGCTTTGGTCGCTGTTAACGTTTATTATGGATTCATTCTGTAAAAGGTCTTTAAGTTGATCTCTCAATGGTATGTAAATGAAAAACTGGCCTGACTCTAGGCTTTGTGTCACAGTTTGGTTTGTTGAGCAAATCTGACATTCTAAATCACTGCCGTTTGACTTTGCAAGACCAATGTATGAGCTGCAAACACTGCAATAGTGATGGTATTCAGATTTGTTCAAATATTCTTCAAATGCCTTCTCTAACATGTACTTGCTACATGGTATGCCCACAGGATCCTGGCAAGTCAACCTCAAGAGCTTAAGGAGGTCCTGCATTAAAGACCCTGTTACATTGTGCTTCAAGGCAAATGCAAGAATGTTCAGCCAATTGGCATTTCTGGCATGATCTCTTGAGGGACCTGGAGAAGCTCTGCTTGATTGGTTCATATTCTGCAATAAATGGAAAAGAAGCAGAGAATGACAGCCATTAGTGTTAGGAGTAATAGGAAAAATCCAATTTAACACGTCTTTATACTTTAAATTTGCCATTTTCACTTTTCAGCTTATAACAATGCATTATTGTTCCTGATGATTTCAGTACCAGATCTAAAATACAGTTATTACAAAATGTTTAATATCACCTCTAACATGCATTTAAGTACAAAACACCAACGGCATTATACAAGGCATCACACATGGTGAGAGATAAATGTATTACAATGTCTTTTGAATGTATTTTAAAAGCACTTCCCGTGTGAAAAGTTTGGGAACCACTGCTTTATGTTATCTGATTATTTCAGTTCCTGATTTGGAATCCATAATTATTACAAAATGTTTATGAACAACTCCAACACCCATGCACATACAAAATGCCAACACAATGTGCGTAGATTGTTCTTACTATAGTGTGAGATAAATGTCTTATGCACCTGTACTTGAGATGAGGTCCCAGCAACTGCACTGTCTGGTAAGTGTGGCCTCGGGCCGTCATCCTGAAATGAACAACAGTTGTCTTAGTTTTCACATCAGAAATGTCCTAATTGAATGGAATAAACAGTATCCACCGTATCAAATTTTCTTGAAAACTGGAGGATATTGAAAATATTTTGTAACCTGGCTTTCACTGGATGGTGTTTCTCCAGTTGTCTCTGTTAGTGATGTTATATGGTCCTAAACATAAAAAAATAATAAATATATATCATAATAATTTGAATTAGGGGGAAAGGTATGGATATCCACAGATCAATAATATTACTACACAACAAAATGTCTACCAGTAGACATGATCTGTAGTTGTGGCATCATTGGTGTCCTGGGATGAGCGCACAGACTTATTTAGAATGATAATAGGGTGAGGCAACAAAACTGTCAAATACAACGGTGGCTAATGTAGCCTACTCATAATAGTGGCTGGTAAAGCTTTACCAGATGCACTTACTCTGCACTTTATAGTTTTTTTTTTTTAAGTTTGTCCTTTGTTAATATCAGCACTTACATCAGAAGTGGCGCTGTGGAGAGTATTCCCTTCCAACTCCGACAGATTTCTTCGGATTTTCCTGCATGATTTCAGACACACCAAAAATCATTCTTTTTTTTCTCTGATCTCTGATTTTTTCTCTGATTCCCCAAAAAATAAAGTTAAACAGTTTTTGGTTTACCTTTTTTTCCACGAGTACAGAGTGCGTGTGGGAATCCTTCTGTCTTCCTCTGCACAATTATGAAAACAATAGGTTTTCCGTTTCGACATTGTGTGCTGGCGATCCTGTATCCTAGGTTTTTTTTGTCATATATTTCACTGCTATTAATTTCCACCCTGCTGTGCCGATTGAATGGTTAGCAGATAAAGTATGAAGCAATGACGGTAAAATTCAAACAGTCGATGGTTTGAACACTACTTGGCGGGGCCAGATCATAGGCGGGATCCAATAAAAATCCAAGATAGCTTGAAGGCGGGATCCAATAAAAATCCAAGATAGCTTGAAGGCGGGATCCAATAAAAATCCAAGATAGCTTGATATGGTTGATGTTCTGGGCCTATCACTGGCCTCGAAACTTTGCGTCACAGTTGTTTATTTCTCGCGAGATCAGAGAAGTTATAAATTAAAGAGGAAGACGTTGAATACCCTCTTCGTTTGCTCGTTGGGACATCGAAGTGGAATTGTTGGATGAGGAGACGGCAATGTCCAGAGATATCTACACAATTGTAAAGTATGAATACTTGTTCTCACTCGGATGTCATCTTAATTACATATTCATTTAGACGTTTTTTTGCATCGCAATCCGTATGTTTAAATGTAAATGATCTACTTAGCGTTACAATAATTAGCTTGCTAGTGGGTAGTCATTGTCTTGACACTGACGGAGCAATCGCCAAGGTTTGAAGATGTGTTTTTATCCGTGTTCTGTCAGTATTTTGTGAAGTTAATGTGTTTTTTTTAACACAATAGGACTGTGATTGACTGCCACAACCTTAACAGCTATTCTTAATTTTGTATATGGCACGCTACTGTCTAGCAAGGTCCGTCCACTCTGGCTAGTTAACGCGACACTCCCCCTGGCTTGCACTTGTTTGGCTTGGTGCATACACATGGGAGGAAAAGTGTCGAGTTTCAGAGGGCGACTCCTAGAGTGCTCTATTGCTCCTTATGGCCTTAATGTCTTGTCAGTGCAATGTTAGTGTTTAGTTGGAAACCCTACCCTCTTCCCCCTTTGTTCATCCAATTGTTAACATAAATTGGAAATACAATGATCTAAAGTATAGCAGTAAATTTTAATATACAAACACTCATATTCAAGGAGATTCCGGTTTGTTTAGAATAGTGTACCCTGTGCTTTGTTGCAACTTACTGTACTGCCAGAAATCACTGGTTTGCATGATATTTTTTCCCTGTGTTTTGGCCGACACACCAAGGAGACACCACATCTGTTTCATAACTTTTCCTACAATTATTCTTTTAGTCATTTGTAATTATTGCGTCTCTTTTCTTCCCTACAGACAATGAGGAAGTTTGCGGTCGTGCAATGGATAAATGGTGAGGACGGGGGGAAATATAGCGAAGTGCGAACAGAGGCCATTCGCTCATATGATGACTCCAGAATTAAGGAGGATGGGTATCCTGATGCTGCCTACGCTGCCACAGTGGAGTGGCAAAAAGGGAAAAAGCCGCGGCATGGCTGGCCGGTATACTCAGCAACCATCAAATACGTCAGCAGTAAGTACAATTAATAGTTCATTTCTTTAATTAACAGCATGTATCAGGGTTCCCACTGGTCATGGAATTCCTGGTATATCATGGTAGTTCAATAGAGGTTTTTCCAGTAATGGGAAGTCGTGGAATTTGAGCATTTTGCATGTGCAGTCAGGGAATATCTTGGAATTTTAGCAGTATTGTGCTTTTATTTTGTCTAAAATACTGTCAGCAACATTATAGAATCTGAACATTTCAAGAAACATCTTAATTCATGGAAAACATGCCTGACAATGCAGAAGAGAGGTTACTGAAAATGTCAATTTGAAAGACTGGCTATTACAAATTGATGACCACACAGCGAAATGTCCTCTTACCAATTTTTTGGGCATGTAGTTTTACGAGATGTCATGGAAATTGTTTTATAGTCAGGGAAAGTCTTGGAATTTTATGTCTGATATGGAATGGAAACCCTGGTTTATGCTGAATCTGGTGCAATGCATGAATTGTGAAATAAAGTATGTCCAGTCTTTGGGGACGTCCAATATGGCGGATAAAGGAGAATCCCATTTTTCATGAATGAAGTGTAATCTTCCCCGTCATAATGTATACTCAGACATTGATGGTGGTAAATATTAAAGATGCACTGGTAGGATTGTGGCAAGAGTAGGTTATTGCAACTATGCTGCTCATTGCAACTGCTGCCTATTGCCATTTTTTCCATGAATTTTTACCAATTAATAAATTAACAAAGTAAGTACAGTAGGTTTAGCAGCTAAAAATGTATATTTCTGGAATTTCAACATGGCAGACATGAAAATGCAGCTTTTCATGTATGAAAAGTGCAATTTTCCCAGCCATAATGAAAACTTAAAATGTGATGGTGGTATTTGTGAAAAAGTTTACAATTGTGAATGGGCAGCATGAATTCTGGAAATAAACCATTGTAAATATTACACGGTGCACCTTTCAACAAAAAGATGTGAATTGTCTATTGGAAGCATAAGTTCTGGTAATAAACTACAAAATGATGTACTCTACCCAGTTTTGCCAAATTAGCGACTTTGTCGCTAGATTTAGCGACTTTTTGCCGTACCTGGTGACTAAAAACCTCATCTAGCGCCCTTGGCGATTATTTATTTATTTTTTGGTGAATCTGGCAACTTATAAAAACGCGCCTTTTCAGTGACAAAATCATTGTTTTTCAACATAATTGTAATTCTGCGCCACCGTCAGAAGCATTTCCCACGGTTAAGCAGGGCTGCAGATTAGCTCTGATCTCCAAAAAGTAGCTAGCACTGCCCATTTGTATTATGAACGTAGGCATGTGGGCACTTTTTCTAGAGATCAGCGTGACGCTGTGACATCATGCGTAACATCATGACGTCATCCAGTGACTTCTAGCGACTTTATTTTGGCAACACTGTCTACCATTAAAAGAAATCTAGAAAAGCGGTGAAACACAGGCTGAGATCCAGAGTTTGCAGGTCATGACACTGGCTTTACAAGTGTTTGTCTTAAAGGAATCTTCCACATTTTTGTTTGCTCTGACAAGCTGCATTAGCACCTCGAAATGGATTTCATCATCCCTAAACATTGGGCACGATCGTGATGAAGCAGTGCTGCTTTTGCTAGGCAGCGGGCATGCGCACTTTGCCAGTTTGATGCATTGTGGTTAGAAAATTCTAACCAGAATGCATCAAACTGGCAAAGTGCGCATGCCCGCTGCCTAGCAAAAGCAGCACCGCTTCATCACGATCGTGCCCATTCTCTCAATTCACTGGTTGAGCATGCCCATAATGCCAATGTACAATTGTAAAATCTTACATGCCTTTATCTAACCCCTTCATTTCTAATCATTTCAGGCAATAGGTTTCACACCACAAACAAAATAAAAGAATTCATTGAGCAGGACTGCGCCACAGGGAACACACTGCCTGAAAAAAGGCCAATTGTACCACCAGCTAGGTATGATGATGATTCTGACGAGACGGACATAGAGGATGCTGTGGTAAGACCCAATTCCATTTGTTGAATTTACTAAAGCATGCCTTCTACTTTGGTTTAAGAAGGCACATCTGGTGCACACAATGCTGCTGCTAGGCTTTTACACATAGTAAGGTGCATGGATCACATCAATCTTGTCCTCTCCTCCTTGCCTGAACACATCACTATGAACCCAGGTTCCTTAGAATTAATTAAAATAGGCCTCCTTGATGTTCCACGATTCCAACAGAAAGGTGACAAAGCCTTTTCGGTCACAGCCCCATAAATCTGGAATTATTTCACCTGATATCAAACCCACTCGCAACACCACTTAAAAGTCCAGACTCCGTGTGGGACACTACTGTGTGCTTTCTGCCTCTGTGCATTGTGTCCAGTTGTTTGTTTGAATGTTTGCTGCTTTCACTTTCAGTGCTGCTACTATTTTAGCCAGAATCTGTAGAGTACTTGCGTCAGTTTTTTTCTTCACATGTGGTTTCACTGTTCACTTGACTTGTGTCTTGTTCCTTTACAGAGCCAAAGGAACAGGGTTGCTCCACAGAGCCAATCACTGGCTAAAAGAATTATAAAGCAAAATGAGCAAGCAGCAAACCTACTTAAGATGAGGAAGCTGGAGGAGGAGAACCAGAAGCTGAAAAAAGACAATGAGACGCTGAGGGAAATGTTGATCACAGGCATGTATTACAGCATTCTGTTTTGTATTCGTAGTGTCTGTGTTGCAAATAATTAGCATTACTATTCATTTTTGTTATGGCTGGACTTAACTTGTTATTGCCTACTCTGCCACTCTTGATTACACTTAGGATAGTCACAAAACCGTGCCTCTTGTCATGTCTTGCACTTCAATGCCTGTCCTGATTTTGTCTTCTCATTTACATGCCTGTTGTGTTGGTAAGTATAAATATAAAACGTTTCTGTGTATCTTATTGTTGTGTTTTCTTTGTTTGTTAGAGCTGCCAAATCTGATAGCTCAGGTGAAAACGGCCATCAACCCCATATCAACACCTTCCTCCTCAGAAGTTGAAGGGTCCGTAAGCTCAGCAAGCCCGCAACCTCCGACAGCAAGCCCGCAACCTCCGACAGCAAGCCCGCAACCTCCGAAAGCATGCCCGCAAATTTCACCATGTGCAGAGAAGGTACTGTGCTGATTCCTTGCGCCAATTATGCACTAATGCACTGTATCATGAATGGGCTTGTATGGGGATCTAGGTGATAGTCCAACACCAATTCTCCCAACCTTAGCCCCTAATAATACATCTGTTTTGTGTAGCGCCTTTCATGGTACTCGGGACTCTTTACAGGATTCTCTCTCACAATCACTCACACACAAAATAAAGAGGGCAGGAAGGGAATGTCTGTCGTACTGTATTTTGTTTTGAAAAGGTGGGTTTTGAGGTGGAGTTTGAAAGATGGCAGTGATTGAGTTAAGGAGGGATGGAAGTTCCAGTTGGTGGTAGCAGCAATGGAGAAGGCTCTGTCTCAAAGGGTCTGGTATTTGGTCTTGGTGGTGGGAGTGAGGTTGGTGTTGGCAGAGCAGATTCGGCAGGTGGGGGAGTGGCGATGGAGATTTGTCAAGTACATGGGTGCGAGGCTGTGTAGGGCTTTACACGTTATCTTGAAGTGTATGCATTGTTTTATGGGAAGCTACGAAAAGCCCATTTAAAATAAATAAATCAATAATAATTTTTTTTTTTGGGGGGGGTGCTTTTTTTTGTGCTTTTATTATAGGTGGAGATCTACCCGGGCTCCAACACATTCGTAGACAGCCTGGCTTGGGCGGTGGCCCAGAACGCCAATTCACCGTCCAGCTTTGTGCGCACGTTACTAACAGCGGTGTTCCCACTGGATGTCCTCCTGGTCAGTAACCTCCGGGGGAACAACAGGGACACTGCCCACCAACGCCAGCCTCTCGACAAGGCAAAGGTCGATGCCATTTACCGTAAGTCCAGAATCAGTCAGGAATTCTAATGAGTGTCTTTTGATATATTACTGCATAGTTGAAAATTTGTTGTAGTAGACCAACCCCCACACAACAGTGTAGCTGGGTGGATGGGGAGAAGCTCCACCAACCCCTCAACTCAATTTTGCACTCACGTTTACCTGTTAACTGTCTGTGTGCACTAGGGTGCATCAAAAGCCCCAACATTTGAAAATCACTGAATGGGTGCTGTTGGCAATAAAAGCCATGTGAAGTATGTTTTTAGACTGTTTTGATCAAAACTAGTTAAGAGATTGTTTTAAAATGATGTTCCAGTTGCCTTTCCACTTTCCCTGATTTGAAACTCTTGTGCATTTTTGCATTTAGCAGGGTTTTGGCCCCCATGGCCTGTGCTAATCTTTTAGCCAAGTTCGAACACCCATGTACCTATCCTTCAGCCACATTTTGGGTGCTTGATGTCAAGGGAAATTGAAAGGCAGCATTCATCTAACACATTGCACACTAAGACCTTTTTTCTTTTTATCTTCTTTTTTTTCACAGGAGCAACACTGCTGAAGTGGCCTCAAACGGTGCCATCCAGCATTGGGGTAGCCATCAATTCCAAGCTCAGTGAGATCCGGGCCAAAAATAAAAACACAGAGACCTTGATGCTTTTTCAGTGAACTATTTTAAAGTGATGCTGTACCATTTTTTTTTAAATGAGCTCATATTACACCTCCCCTCAAGTTAAATGATTGAGTTTCAGCTTTCACTTGTACTTTCAACCGTTCTCTGAGTATGGCAGTGCAAATTTTACCTCCAAGCTAGCAGTTAACATTGAGTCCTATGAGACCAGCTAGCCGCCAGCTGGTCTCATTGGAGGCATAGGACTCCATGTCAATTGCTAGCTTGGGGGTAAAAGTTGCACTGCCATAGTCACAGAACAGCAAGAAGTACACGAGAAGGGTAAAACGCAATCTTTTAACTTAAGGGGATGTGTAATACGAGCTAATTAAAAAAAATGGTACAGTATCACTAAGTTTTGTTAATGTGCAGTTACAAGTTGAGCACTGTTTTTGAAGTTTACATATTCTAAACAGTTTTTTATGGGGGGGTGGAATGGACACAGACCTTTGTGACGCGTGTTTTCCGTGATGGACTCACTGAAGTGCTTTCTACAGTCCCACAGCACTGTTAAGTCTATCATAAGAAAATGGATACCAAATTCTAATACTAATCAAAAGAATGCTATAGCAATTTAAGTTGTGCCCTGACCAAAACAATCCCTAACCTTAACCTGTCAGTAAAGACATGTTTTTGAGAAATACCTTTTCCAGTTGGCTGATAGGCTTTCAAATTCATATAATAAATGAAAGAATACTAGCTGTGCCCAGACCAAAACAATCCCTAAACTGTCAGTAGTGGGAATATAGAGAAAGCACTTCCATGAGTCCATCACGGAAAACACTTCCGTGTACGCATCCTGAGTTGATGTGAGAAGCATGTTATATCATGTGTTGATGCTTATGGTGTTTTATATAAAGGGTGTACACCTTTGTGCAAAGTTTTAGTAAATATTCTGTAAGATGTTTTTTTTATTTTTAAAGTAGTCATTTAGGCTACTCTGTGTACCCTAAAGTAGTTTTCAGATTTCAATGCAGGTCGCAGGGTTCTTTCTTCCAGAGCATCCATCTTTTCTTTTTTTTTTTTATAATACAGCCTTATATGTGCCTGACACATGCTGGCCGGATATCAGTGCAAAATGGCAATGTTATGTGAATTGCAATTCAACTGCATTGAAAATAAAAACTTCATCTGAATATTTTTTGAATTTCACTGTAATTATTTGACACATATGTATTTTTATGTATGTAGAAAATTGTGTATGTAGACATGTAGTGGTATTACTGCTGTACTATGAGAGATCGGGCAAAGTTGCAGAGTTCTCTCATTAAATACGTATGAAGTGTGCAAAACTCATCTAGACATTAGTCACAGAAATGGCTTTAAGGCATATATAACTCGAGTAAGACTTGCATATGATTTATGTAAAAACTTGGAAAAATTTATATAGGAATATTACATTTCAAGTCTCATGCTACATATGAAAAATGTGCAAAATTAATATAAATTTTGTTTTCAGAAGCTGCTTTAAGGCATATACGAATTAAGTAAGACTTGCATATAATTAAATATATAAACTTTAAAAGATTTATATACGAGTATTACATTTTAAATCATAAACTTCATATAAACTTCATATAAAAAGTCTGTACAATCCAACTACAGAATTGAAACAAAAATGTGTGATGTCATACATAATTTGAGTAAGACTTCAAGATGATTTAACATAAAACTTGCATTATTTCTATAGGAATGTAATAGTTTTCTTCTATGTTTTAGCAAATATAATATAGTATTATGTGTTGTGGGCATGTCAAACTCTTATAAGAATTTATACTGAATGCATATATGACTTATAAGTTCCATATAGGATTTTTTTTTTCGAAAAGCGGCAATAATCGCCTAGAGCATGACAGAAATACATTAGAAAACGCATAAGGATCTCACGCAATTCTGACACATTTTTTCTATAAGATTTCATGTAAGAAACATGCATGGTTGCTGTATATGAATCATATGGTTCTTTTTCATATGGGTTGGGTTAAGATTAAGACAAAGATTTCTTGTCAGCTAAATGTTAACTGCCGTTAGCGAACCACTTTTCCATAGAGATTGAATGGAGCTGCTAACTAGCTAGCTACCAAACTAGTAGC
>JAODXR010000024.1:73034895-73050193 GCA_028877395.1 Cathorops festae
TGTTCACCACCAACAGTGACTTTAGTGGGTGCATTTTACTTTTTTCCGATTTAGTGATACTCATAACAAAAATGACACGGCATCATGCAGTCTTCATAACACAAAATTACACTGTCAAGCAACGACACATAAAAGAGAACTTCACACAATGAACAAGTGCAGTTTTGTCAACCTCCATGCGATGGTGGTCCTACAGTAACAGATTAGTATAACAAATAGATTTATAGATAGAACTCCTTCGTCCATTGGCGCCATCACAATTTCTACCACTTCATCACTTTTATCCCCCTTTCCTTCACAAGCCACCTGGAATAACATCCATCTCTCTCCATTGGTTTCCTTTTGACTATTCCTTCCCCAAACACTGATTTCCCATGTTACTTTCCAGAAAACTGCGTGCGGTGAGTTGTTGTCGGTAACGCCCAGAAAACCCAGAGTGGATTTTCAGTGGTCTGTGTATTCTCTTATCAATCAAGTGGAATAGATTATTTCACGAAGCAATAGAAACGGTGCTGGGTGAACTAATATATGTTAAATGTGTGTGTGTGTGTGTGGGGGGGGTCCAAACGAAGAATTATGAAATGTGAGGGGGACACGCCCCCACCACATTCAATAGTGGTGACGCCCATGTGTAGTATAAAGGATTCTGTGCCAAAATACTATGTAGTAAGATGTTTACTTGTGTTATTTTTTTTCGAACAAAAAAAAAAAAGAAAAGTTTTTCCTACCTACCGACCCTATTTTAAAATTTCATGTTACCTGAAACACACTATTTTTTTTTTGCCTGATGCACTGTGGCGACCCCTAATGGGAGCAGCTGGAAGAAGAAGCAGTCCTCCATATAAATTGTTCCTATAATAAGTGATCACGTAGTCGAATGAGTGCTGTATAGAGAATGGACCTTCTGACCAATCAGAATTGAGCATTCAATAGCACTGACATATAAAATGAATGGATGATCATGAATGAATGGCAGTAAAATTAGCATCCACATGTCTTTTACTCAACAGAAGCAGCCAATAATACATTACAGTACATTACCAGAAATAATAGAGAAGGCGTTGGGGTCTCTCGTTGTATGTTTATCATGGAAAACAGAACTGGCCATTGTCCCTCTCTGGCTGCCACAAGTAACAATCTACATACACACACATTGTGGAAACTGATTAACCAACAGGATGTAGTAGCATTTACATTTACTTCTAACTGACTTTATACCTCGATGCTGAAAAGACTTCCCCATTCATGGTCCCAAGACAAGACATGGCCACCAATAAAGGCACCAGTGATGCCATCCAGGGCAGGACTTTGTTGGCAAAAGTCTGTATGCCATACAGAAAAATAAATTAACAGAGAATGATTAGCCCTTTCCCCATTAAAACAAAATTGGCACTGCACATTTCGAACATATCCAGGAAATTCCCTTCATACTGACCACTGCTACAGCATCGGATATCAGCAGCTCGTCTTCAGTCATCATAGTATAATACGCTCCGTTTACCAGCAAGTATAATATTGTCACAGTGACCATGGACAAAGTGATGGCCAATGGAATATTTCTGATTAATACAAGAAACAAGTATAAGTACAACTACAAAGGTAAGAATTAATGTAAAAATGCACTCCGATCCTTCCAGTTGTACAGACCTTTCTGGATTGATAATCTCCTCTGTAATAAAGTTTAATGCATTCCTGAAAGCAAAGGTGTGATATTTAGGTTGATACCAAGGGATGAAATATTAATAAATCACGGAGACCGATTTCACATGACTATTCACAACTTAAACAATGCCTTATAGAAACAGAAAATTGAAAAAAAAAAATTTTTTTCAATACTCAAGTTCATGGAGAGTAATGTGATGGTGGTTTGATCACTCTGCCCACTCGTGACCTCTTCACCACTTCTTCATTCATGATAGATGTTGCAGATGTTTTCACAGGTGACGATGCTGGTGTCTGGAATGATGTGTCACGTTCTGCAGGTTGTCTTTCTCCTGGATCATAGTCTTCCAGATGTGGAGGACTCTGTGTTGTGAAAGTCTTTTCTCTGGTTTTCAGCAGGTGTCGCCTGTTTCTTCTGTAGGTGTTTCCATCAGGTGTTTTGATGACGAAGGATCTTGGCGTATCATGACTTTTCAACACAGTTGCTGGTTGCCAGTTGTCTTTCACTTTTACTCTGACCTTTTCTCCTTCCTCAAGAGTTGGTAGATGTTTTGCTCCACGATCAAAGTAATGTTTCTGTTTCAGCTGCCTGTCTTTGATGTTCTTGTGTGCGTTCTTGTGTACTTGCGGTTTCAGGAGCTGTGTTGATGTAGGCAATTTTGTTTTCAGTCTACGTCCCATTAACAACTGAGCAGGAGACAGCTTTACGCCATCTAGTGGTGCATTTCTGTACTCCATCAAAGCAATGTATGGGTCGTTCTGGCACTCTGCAGCTTTCTTTAACAGATTTTTCACTGTCTGAATTGCTCTTTCACTTTGTCCATTAGACTGTGGAAATCCTGGGCTGGACGTGGTGTGTATGAATTCCCAGTTCTGTGTGAATGTTCTGAATTCTGCACTTGAGAATTGTGGACCATTGTCCGACACGACTTCATCCGGAATTCCATGTCTTGCAAAGATGGACTTGAGAGCTGTCACTACATGTCCACTTGTTGTCTGTGTGAGCTTGGCGATCTCTGGAAACTTGGAGAAGTAATCCACACACATCAGATAATTACCTTGATTGTAGTGAAACAGATCAACGCCAACTTTCGCCCATGCTCTGTCTGGTATTTCATGGCTGATGAGTGGTTCTTTGGTGTTATTGCGTTTGAACATGTTGCAGACTGAACACTGCATAACAACATCCTCAATCTCTTTTGCCATTCCTGGCCAGTACATGACATCTCTGGCTCTTTCTTTGCATTTCACGATGCCTAGGTGAGACTCATGAACTCTCTCCAGCATGTCTGACCTCAAGCTGTGCGGTACAACAACTCGTGAGCTTTTGAAGAGTAGGCCATCAGAGCATGTGAGCTCTTCTCTGAAAGTCCAATACTTCCTGACCTCTGGTGGAACGTGTCTGATTTCTGCAGGCCATCCGGTCTGAACGCAGTTCATCACCAGTTGCATCTCTTCATCTGCTGCTGTTGCTGTCCTGAAGGAATTCAGCTTTTCGGTTGAGATTGGCAGGTAAGATGACAAGACATGAACTTGTAATTCATCTTCCAAGAGTGGTTCGGTGTGCTCTTTGAGATAGGCACGGCTCAGTGTGTCTGCTATATACAACTCTTTGCCAGGTTTGTATTTCACTTGTAGATCATAGGGTTGCAGTCTCATGAGCATTCTTTGTAGTCGAGGAGGGGCTTTCTGTAGTGACTTTTTGAACACTGTCTCTAGGGGCTTATGGTCTGATTCAACGTGCACAGATTTCCCATAAATGTACTGGTTGAATTTCTCACAGCCAAAGACGATAGCTAAAAGCTCTTTCTCAATCTGAGCGTATCTTTTCTGACACTCAGTGAGAGACCTCGATCCAAATGCTACAGGCTGTCCTTCTTACAGTATCACTGCTCCTAATCCTTCAGAACTCGTGTCTACTGACAGCGCAATGTCTTTGCTGACATCAAAGTATCTCAACACTGGGGTGTTACTCACCAGTGACTTCAGCTTTCTGAAGCTCTCTTGTTGCTCAAAGTCCCAATGCCATGCTATGTCACTTTCTAGCAGTTTTCTCACAGGTGCACTCACCTCTGCCAGATTCGGTATGAATTTCGCCAGATACTGCAGCATTCCCAGGAACCTCATCAGAGCTGCTTTATCTTCTGGTTCAGGCATGTCCTGTATCGCTCTCACCTTTTCTGGGTCGGGTTTCAATCCGTCTGCTGACAAGACATGTCCAACATAGCTGACTTCAGTCATCCTGATCTTGCACTTAGCTCGATTCAGCTTCAAGTTGATGCTTCTGATTCTGTCTAACAGCTGTCTCAGTCGTTTGTCATGCTGCTCCATATTTTCTCCCCAAACAAGAATGTCATCAACAATGTTCACGACTCCCTCCAGGTCTTCTAGACGCTGTGCGATGCACTTTTGAAACACCTCTGGAGCGGATGAGATACCAAAAGGTAATCTCAGGAAACGATACCTTCCAAACCGAGTGTTGAAGGTACACAGTTTGGAGCTTTCGTCGTCAAGTTGCACTTGCCAGAAGCCATGGTTGGCATCCAGTACAAAGAACACTTTGGCATTTGCACGACTATCTCTTCAACTGTGCGTAGTGGATAATGCTCTCGGCGTATCGCTTTGTTCAGATCTTGTGGGTCAATACAAATCCTAAGTTTGTTCGGTTTGACTACAGTCACCATGCTATTCACCCAGTCAGTGGGCTCTGTTTGTCTTGCAATGACTCCAATGTCTTCCATTCTGTTTAGTTCTTCTTTAACTCTGTTTTTCAATGCTACAGGTACTTTGCGTGGTGGATGAATGACTGGTGGAACATCTTTGTCCAGCTGGATATGGTGTAATCCTGGAACACATCCTAAGCCTGTGAATAAATCTTCATATTCACCTAAGATGTCGTCTTCATTTCCTATTTTGAACACTCTTTTGATCAGCCCTAGCTCTGTGCATGCATCTCTGCCAATAATTGCTGGTGAATTGCCCTCAACAACTTGGAATTCAAGCTCATATTCCTTGTCTTTTTGGTAACACTTGAGCTTTGCCTTGCCTTTTGGCTCCATCGTGTGGCCAAAATAGGTAACAAGCTTGCAATTGGATTTCAGCCGCGCTTTCTTGTTTGCTACTTTCTCATATTCTTTGTACGGCAATACATTGCACTCTGCTCCTGTGTCTAGCTTAAATGTCAATGCATGGTTATTTATTTTCAGTGCTTGTGTCCATTTCTGATTTTCCTTTTCATTTGCAGAGACTACATCCAGACGCTTGATTGGCACATTTTCTTTCATTTCAATGCAACCTAGAAACATTTCAGCATTTTCTTCCTGTTCTAATTCATGAACTTTTCTCTCTGTTTTCTTTGAGTTGCCTTTTTGTTTCGGTGTTTTGCACATACGGCCGAAGTGATTCTTTCTCGAACACTCATTGCAAACTTTTCCGTATGCAGGACATTTCTTTGGCTCGTGTGTGTATCCACATCTCGTGCATTCCTCACTGTCTTTCCTAGCACTTTTAACATGCATGCTATTGTAACTCTGTCTACTGTACTGTAAGATAGGGTATATAGGATAAGGGATCAGTTGGGTATCTTGTCACTAAGTTCAACAAGAGGATTGCGGTAGTAAATACTGTTTAGTATATTTAAGCCTTTTATCACCCACAATAACACACACGACAACAGATTGTTATAATAAAAAGTTCTGTATTGAGCACGAGAAATATTTGGTATTATCACAAGTATTCAGAGTGGAAGTTGGTATGAGTACGTCTTGTAAAAGAAGGAAAATGAAAGGTAGGAAAAAACTATGTTCTGTGACTTTCAGTAATTCTCAATATACCTTAATATATCTATGAAAAAAAATCACTGTGATACGTAGGAGTCTGGTATGATGTAATTTGAGTGCTATGGAGTGTTAAAATAACGTAGTGTAAAGTTAGACGGATTTTGTGTAGTGTGGAGTGAATGTGATAGTATGGAGAAGAGATTACACTGAACCTTGGAGAGTGGATGAAGGTGTGAGTGTATATCCTCAGATCTTAATATCTGACACCGAACTAATCTTCATGCAATGCTAGGTGATGAATGTTGTGTAGTGTTCATGAATGTTGTGCAGTGAACACTGGGGGTGTCGAATGAATGCGGTGAAAGGTGAATGTTATGGTGTATCAAAAAGTAACTATCTGATCTAAAATGGATGAGTGTATCTAAGACCTTAGGTGTTAATGTGTGACAGTAAGGGGTGTGTGTGCACTGAGTATGTAATATCTGAAGCACCAATGGATATCAACCAGGATGTGTGTGTTGAGTGTGTAATATCTAGAATGTAAATGTGCATCAATGTGTGTGCCTGTGTTGAGCAATGAATATAAGTAATATCAGTGTGTATCAATGAGGGTGTGTGTGTGTGCGCTCAGTAACCACTTAGGTATCAGTGTATCCAAATATCAAAGTATTGAAATAAAACTATCAAATATACCAAATACTAAAATATCATCGATTATCAAGTATCCACATGTATGATATTCAAATATACGCTCTATATTTAACAAAAATGTTGGATCCAACAACCAAAAGGAAAGAAAAAGAAATGCCCTCTGAGATCTCAGGGAAACAAAAAAAAACCTTACAAAATCATACTTCATACAAAGTAGAAAGTACCGTCAGTTAGCGAGTCCCGCTCAAAAAAATTAGCAGTGTGGCTAACATTTACCTCAGTGTTGTTAGAATCATGTTGGCAACATTGTTGTTTCATGAAACTTTCAACCTCATATCACATATTAAAATCAAAACAAGAACAGATCATGAAATAAAAACAAAACACATCATAAAATCCTATCCTGGCTGAGTTTGTTATACGGTTCCAATTTACTGAACCGAGATGCTATTCATTGACTTTCTATTACATGCTAAATACAGTTGATTAGCTTCAACTCACAGGATATTCTTCAAATAAAATCAATTGTAGGTGTGTGGATATGTTGTGGGGATATGGTCTGTGTGAAATCTCAATAAATCTTACTAATATCTAAATCTTATCTCATCATATCAAATCGAATCCGAGCCGTTGCCTAGGGAGCGTCAGCAAATTCCTAACTACTCTTAGAACTAATGTGAGTGGGAGTTCCTTAGGGAGTGTCTGCAAATCTCGCGTGGTAAATAACATGAAGGTGACGTTAAAACAAATCACTAAGGCAAAAGATTGAAAGGCATTTAACAAACTAACAGAGGATCCGTGTGTGAATGTAATGCTCTAAGAATCAGTGGGTAAATGTGGTGCAGATTCATAGGGGTTACACTA
This sequence comes from Cathorops festae, assembly GCA_028877395.1. Classification (NCBI taxonomy): domain Eukaryota; kingdom Metazoa; phylum Chordata; class Actinopteri; order Siluriformes; family Ariidae; genus Cathorops; species Cathorops festae. The sequence continues at coordinate 73,041,852 of JAODXR010000024.1, forward strand.
TCTTGCTTAGCTCTAGAGTCTCTGACTCCAGAGAAGACATAAACTGCTAATGCATTCACAGTGGAAATGACATAGAGCCATCCAGAACATCAACATTTACCTCAGATGTGTTAAAAAATGATTAAGAAAATACTTAAATTAAACTATAATTACACTTACCATCAAACTGTGAAATCAATGACCTTGGAAATGACACAGAGTCATCCAGAACATCAACATTTACCTCAGATATGTTGAATGAATGAATGAATGAAATGAAATTTATTTCAGACAATTTTTTTTAACAATAATGAATGTTATTAATTACAATTAACATCAAACTGTTAGCACAGTGACACTGGAAATGACATAGAGTCATCCAGAACATCAATATTTAACTCAGACGTGTTGAATTATTACAAAAATATTTAAATTACACTGTAATTACACTTAACATCAAACTGCTAACACAGTGACAGTGGGAATGACATAGAGTCTTCCAGAACATCAACATTTACCTCAGATGTGTTGAAAAATTATTATGAAAATACTTAAATTACACGGTAATTAAACGGCTAATACAGTGACAGTGGAAATGACAGAATTATCTACAAGGTTAATATTTACCTCAAATATGTTGAAAAATTAAGAAGAAAATATCTACATTACACTGTAATAACATTTAGCATCAAACTGCTAACACAGTGACAGTGGAAATGACATACAACCATCCAGAACATCAACATTTACCTCAGAGGTGTTGAAAAATGATTAAGAAAATACTTAAATTACACTGTAATTACACTTAACCTCAAACAAGGAGCATGGAAATGCCACAGAATTACCTACAATGTTAACATTTACCTCAGATATGTTGAAAAAATAATAAGAAAATATTTACATTACACTGTAATAACATTTAGCATTAAACTGCTAACACAGTGACAGTGGAAATGACATAGAATCATCCAGAACGTCAACATTGACCTCAGATGTGTTGAAAAGTTATTACGAAAATAGTTAAATTACACTATAATTACACTTAACATCAAAATGCTAACAAAGTGACAGTTTAAATGACATAGAGCCATCCAGAACTTCAACATTTACCTCAAATATGTTGAAAAATGATTAAGAAAATACTTAAATTACACTGTAATTTCACTTAACATCAAAGTGTTAACACAGTGACAGTGGAAATGACATAGAGTCATGCAGAACATCAAAATTTACTTCAGATATTTTGAAAAATTAATAGGAAAATATTTAAATTACACTGTAATAACATTTAGCATCAAACTGCTAACACAATGAGCATAGAAATGCCACAGAATTAACTACAATATTAACATTTACCTCAGATATGTTGAAAAATTAATAAGAAAATACCTACAGTACACTGTAATAATATTTAGCATCAAACTGCTAGCACAGTGACAGTGGAAATGACATAGAGACATCCTGAACGTCAACATTTACATCAGATGTGTTGAAAAGTTATTATAAAAATACTTTAATTACAATATAATTACACTTACCATCAAACTGCTAACACAGTGACAGTGGAAAGGACACAGAATTATCTACAATGTTAACATGTACCTCGGATATGTTGAACAATTCATAAGAAAATACCTGCATTACACAGTATTAGCATTTAGCATCAAATTGCTAACACAGTGACAGTGGAAATGGCATAGAGTCACACCGAAAATCAAAATTTACCTCAAATTATTGTGAAAATACTTAAATTACACTGTAATTACACTTACCATCAAACTGTTAAAACAGTGCGAGTGGAAATGACAGTAATCCAGAACATCAAGATTTACTTCAGATGTTTTGAAAAATTAAGAGGAAAATATTTAAATAACACTGTAATAACATTTCACATCAAAGTGCTAACACAGCGAGCATGGAAATGCCACAGAATTACCTACAATGTTAACATTTACCTCAGATATGTTGAAAAAATAATAAGAAAATACCTACATTACACTGTAATAACATTTAGCATCAAACTGCTGACACAGTGACAGTGGAAACCACATAGAGTCATCCAGAACATCAACATTTACCTCAGATGTGTTGAAGATTTTTTATGAAAATATGTAAATTACACTGTAATAACATTTAGCATCAAACTGCTAACATTGCGAGTATGCAAATGCCACAGAATTACCTACAATGTTAACATTTACCTCAGATATGGTGAAAAATTAATAAGCAAATACCAACATTACACTGTAATAACAGTTAGCATCAAACTGCTGACAGAGTGACAGTGGAAATGACATAGAGTCATGCCAAACGTCAACATTTACCTCAGATGTGTTGAAAAATTATTACAAACATACTTAAATTACACTGTAATTACATTTAACATCAAACTCTTAACACAGTGACAGAGGAAATGACACAGAATTATCTACAATGTTAACATTTACCTCAAATATGTTGAAAAATTAATAAGAAAATAACTACATTACACTGTAATAATGTTTAGCATCAAACTGCTAACACAGTGACAATGGAAATGACATGGAGCCATCCAGAACATTGACATTTACCTCAGATGTGTTGAAAAATTATTACGAAAATACTTAAATTACTTCTAGCTTGTAATTGGCTTTGGTCAAATCCTCATTAATAAATATCTTCTTTCTGCCCAGATTTCTTTTCGCCCTCATAAACTTCATCTTAGTTCTGAATCCCTGAAGTTTCACAAACATTGCCCTGGGAGGTGGCTCGCTTTGTCCTTCATGTACTCGTTTGGGTTTGCCAACACAATGGACTCAATCTAGCTCGCCCCTGTCAACATTGATCTTTAAGTCATTCTTACAAAGGTCAAGGACCTTCTCATAACAATTATCTCCTTCAGATTCAGCAAGCCCAAAAATTCTGACATTGTTTTCTTTGAGTACTGCTTGTTTGCTCTGGTCTTCGCTTTTGTCTCCACTAGCTGGAAGCGTCGCCTCTAAACTTCTCCTTCAAGTACAGAAATTGTGTCATTTCTAGATTTCACTGCCAGTTGGACAGTGCTGGAAATTGTCTGTTTAAAAGCAGTGGAATTCCCTATACTCATCCATTTTCATGGCAAAGGCAGCAGTAGACTCTTGTAAAACACTACTTGCTCGGGTCTGAACACCAGAAGCCACCATTTTCCCTTTCTTCTCATTTAAATACATGGCTGGAAAACAGCTAAAAATAATAATAAATCTGCCACACAACAGTGAGGATCCAGACCAAATACATAGAAATAATTTGTGAACTAACAGAGTCAAATGACTAACTAGTGGAAAAACAGCTCCAAAACTACTTTTTAATTTTAGATTCAAATGAAGAAATCCAGTGAAGCGCAGGGAAACATGAGCTCCAATTTTCTCCTTTGTGTTCAGGAATTTTGCTGCTGCCTTCACTATAATTTTGATTTTTTTTTTTTCAGTTTTAGTCTTTGCTTGTTCTGAGCAATTAATAACACAGGCTAGAAACAGAACCAATCTGTCTGTTGTGATTCCTGTTTGTAGTTATCTGACAACCCTCTGTCTTTGCTTGCCTGTTTATTTTGGATTATACTTTCATTTTTTCCTTACATTCACAATCTTCACTGCCTCTGCACAAGTTACTCTCCATTCTCTTCTTAATTGCTGAATCTCAACTACCTGTTTCCTCACTGAGCATCCTCCATATCCTGCTGTGTGATTTCCTCCGCAATTACAACATTTTACTGGACTATTCCTCCCACATTCTCCATATGCATGCTCCCCTCCACATCATCCACAGCTCTGCTTTCCCTTACACACACTAGCAAGGTGGCCATACCTCTGACACCGATAGCATCTAAGGGGAGGAGGAGGAACATATGCTCTTACACTGAAGCTCAGTTATCCAACCATCACCCTTCCTGGAAGAACGTTGTCTATGAACTCCAGTAACACAGATGGGCTATCTTCTCTTTCCCCATTTCTAATTGCTTGTAGCCATCTAATTCCTGTTATTGTTCCTCCTTTAAGCATTTCTTTCAGTTCATCCAGATTTTCTCCTCGGGGGATTCCTGATATCACTCCCCTAGCTCTGTTTTTCTCACTAATCACTCTTCTTTCTGCTATTTCTTTCTTACACACTGTTTGTAGTTTAAACGCTTTATTTCTCTGTTCAGCATTTTTGCATTTCACCAGCAAACTGCCATCGCTTAAAACCTCGGCCATCTCTAGATCCCCAGTGGCTTTTCTCAGTTCATTTGTCAAGGCAATCGGACTTACAAACGATACCTCATCTCCTGCTTTAAACTTAAGAATAATCTTAAACTCTTCCTTCATTATTTCTTTCCATGATTCACTTCTTTCCTCATCCTCTTCAAGTGCTCGTTTGCCTGGTGTTGTCACTGTGTTATTTTTCCTTTCCTTCCTTCCTCCTTCTTCCTATTTTGTATTACTCTTGTCCATTCAAGTTCCATATCTTCCTCAGAAAGTCCTCCACTGCTACTAGCCATTCTGATTCAGTCACAATCCAGATGATGCCAAAACTAACTTTTCCACCATCCAACAGTTGCATCAAAATTTCTTCTTAAAACATGACTGCAGTCTCACAGATGCTGCTCCAAAAACACGCGCTCAGTCCCCCTGTCGTGCGTTCCCGCTCACCACCTCGGCAAGCCTGGAAACGTCTGGGGCCTACTGATCTTGTCATAACTCGGATTTTAATCGTGTGAAAGTTTCTCAAAGATAAAGTTTAAACTGCAGTTAAGAGCTAAAAATATAGAGACTTGCTGTATAAACTACAACATCCACAAGGTTTTAACAGCATCATACAGCAGGAGGCGCTCTTCTGTTTTATAGATGATTATTATTACACTATCAGCATTTAGAGTTCCATATAGATTTTAAATAAATTACAGATCTCTGTAGTTTTAATTTAGTTTTTATTGAGTCAGTGTAATGTGCTGTGATGTAATCTCCCTTTTCAAATAAATAAAACATGGCATTTTACCAAAATATTTACATTTATTAATATGAAATATATCCATTATTGCTATATTAATCATTTACTCATGCGTGTAAATCTGTATCTGGTTTTAGGAGATAAAACAACTAAAATGTTCAATGTTTTCAGTGATGAAGGTTTATGATGATGCTTTTCTGATGTATTTAATTAAATAAATAAATGTTAGCTGGGTGGATTATACTCTGTTCTTAGTCCAGTTTAGTCATTTTCAGTTTCAGACTGCCTCCCACTCCTCTCCCATCCCTGTCCCTTCACCCCTGCTCTCTGCTTTTTCCCCTCTTTCCACAGCTGATGTCACCCAGCTCCTACTCTCTCACCGTCCTACCACCTGTGTTCTTGATCACATCTCCTCATTTCCCCTCCAGACTATCACACCTGGCATCCTCCCATTTGTCAACTCCTCCTTGTCCTCCCGATAGTTTCCCTCCAGCTTCAAACAAACCCACATCACCCCACTGCTGAGAAACCCACCCTAGACCCCTCTGTCATCCAGAACTACCACTCGCTTTCTCTTCTCCCTTCCTATCAATGACACTTGAGCGTGCTGTTGTGACCCATCTCTCCCCAGGTGATGAAGAAAACTGAGTGAATGGTTTTCACAGGTGAGATGTGGTTTCATCCATCAACACACTGAGTTCTGATTGGTGACTCCAGTGTTTAGGAAAAACGAGACAATGAGAAGTACATATTGTGTTGAGAAGTGTGGATAGAAGTTTGCAAAATGAATGCAGTATAACTGCAAACTGTGTTGAACAATAAGAATGTGTTTATTGTTGTGAAGGAATATTGTGTGGTTCAGAGATTTGAGCAGAATGAATGAGTTATTTGGTGAATTAATTCCGTTACAGTGTGTATCCGAATGAGAGAAACTGGAAAACACCACAGCACAGTGTCATATCAGGAGGAGCCACTAGATGGAGCTGAATTATGTGTCACAGGGTTGATGGAGCTCAGTTCCATCTCCAGGATCTGTTCTGTTTCCCTCCTGTGGTCACCCAAAGCTATTATGATTATAACGCAATATTAAATGGTAGTACCTGCAATGACCTGGCGACTTGTCCAGGGTGTACCCAGCCTCTCGCCCATAATCAGCTGGGATAGGCTCCAGCTTGCCTGTGACCCTGTAGAACAGAATAAGCGGCTCCAGATAATGGATGGATGGATGAATAAATGGTAGTATAATAGTCTACAATGTGAAACAGCGATTTACAGCAAATTATTCATTTTAATGTAATTTTAAACCATCAGTGTCTCAAAGATGCTTCGAGAAAATAACATGCTGATCAACAATCATTATACTGATGTGTATTCACACACACACACACACACACACACACACACACACACAGTACATATACACAATGAAGTGTCTTCACACCAGGGCAGGAATTTCATGAGGACCATGGCCCTCGTGCCCTCTCAATTTGGCTTTGTGCCCTTGGAAAAAAATATCTGCCGTAAGGCCACAGTGGCCTTGATGCCCTGCGGTTTTGCAGTCTGCCTCGTGACTGCCGATAGACTTTAACATCACCTGCGTCTATTGAGAAAAAAATACGTCTTTTGATGACATTCTGGATTCTTATTGGGCAGCTCATCAGTGGTGGATCGGACTCGAGCCTGGCATGAACCACTCCGACGTGCTATAATGACACCAATCTATCACCAGCCAACCAGGAGGCTTAATCAAACGCATATCCCGCCCACTTGTGTCCACGTCTGAGACATTGAATTTTCTCAGAAGGAGGGAAGAACTTGACTGAGGTAAGACTGTGTGATAAATTAATGAACGAATAAGATAGGAATTTCAACATACTGTACAGTATAGGGCTTAAGTTTGTTACCATTAAATAAGCATTGCTTGTACAGTAACATTATGTCGTTACAACGTTCACCCACTTTTAACGTGCCAAGTAACGACTGTAGCCGGTAACAAATGCTACTTAGCTTGCTGTCAAGTTTTTCCTTTGTCAAGCTTTAAGCGTAAGGTCATCGATGTTACTACTGCTTGTTCCTGCTGTAATATGATACGTGTTGTTGTCTGTTCATAGCCACTTTTTTAATCTATGCAGTTAGCATTGTTTTGTTACTAGTATTGGATATTTCTTTTTGCTGTTTAACTGAAGTGTAACTGCTGCCATCTTGACAAGATCACCATTGCAAGAGATTTTATCTCATTGTTTTTGGCATCATTACAACATTAACATTTACTTTTATTCATTTTCATATACATTCTAGTATATGTTCCATTTACAGTCAAACATTTTGATGTACTCAAGGCTCAATTTTGATTAATCAAAAATCTGTATAGTAGTACAGTCTGAAGATGTTTCTTGCACATTCAGTGTCAATTGAACAAAAATTATGGGAGGATATAGGTTTAATAAGTTTTAAAATTTTTGAAGTGAGTAATGGATTGATAAGTTTAAATGTGTTCAATATTTTCTTATCTTCAGACGTAATAGTGTAGGAGATGTTTCTTTACCTGCTTGATAGTTTCGACCGAGACTCCAATCTTCCTCAGAAGAGTCATCAGTCCTTAAATTAAATTCATCATAGACATGAACTTAAAAGCATTGTTTTATTTTATGGCCTTGGTGCCCTGGCTTTTGGCCTAGGTGCCCTCAAAAAATTGACCGCACAAAAGGCCAAGTGGCCTTGCCCCTAAAATGATGAAATTCCAGGCCTGCTGAGGACTCTTCCAAAAAACATTAAATCAACATCTTTGTACAGAAAACATCACTATATTGACATATCCGAGTATTAGGCATTCTCCATACAGTACATGAATGTTACTATAGAAATGACAATGTATCAGCACAAACTCATTATTATATATAAACCTGTGATTTGAATTTCAGCTGGAACAACTGTCAGAGCTGCTCTCAAAGAAAATTAATCAACATCTTCATTTAAGAGTTCAACCATGATGCTGTATAAATATTTCAAAGGGTACATATTATTTATGAAAAACTCACTTTTTCAGTGCTTGTGCATATACATTTAGGTACCGAGGTGCCTACCATCCTACAAACTCTAAAATAAGACACCCAGTCAGTTTCTCTTGTTCTGCCGATTTCAGAAAACATGAGCTTCAACAAGCCGTTCAGATTCTTCTCCACTTTCTATGTCACAAGAATTTTGTCATTGTCTAATTATCATTAGAATGATCCCACCCCCTCATCTGGGTAGCTCCACTCATGGCTTGAGAACTGCCTTTGTGAATGAATATTCATGACGAAAGAGCTACCTGATTGGCTGGCAGTGGCTTATTATAATTTAAAGGAACAGACACTCAAATCAGCCATTTTAATAATAATAATAATAATAATAATAATAAGTTACATTTATATAGCGCCTTT
>JAODXR010000024.1:73757208-73768858 GCA_028877395.1 Cathorops festae
GTCTCTGTTTCTCTGTCTCTCTCTCTCTGTCTCTCTCTCTGTCTGTCTCTCTCTCTCTCTGTCTCTCTCTCTCTCTGTCCCTCTCTATCTGTCTGTCTCTCTCTCTCTCTGTCTCTCTCTGTCTCTCTCTCTCTCTCTGTCTCTCTCTCTCTCTGTCTCTCTCTGTCTCTGTCTCTCTCTCTGTCTCTCTCTCTCTCTGTAGCGTCTTTTCAGTGTGACTCTGCTGCTCTGGCGGTTCATGAAGAGAATATTTATACTGTAGAGCCGAACCGAGTGCAAGTCCGCACGCAGCAGGTCAGTTATACTCACACACTCACACACACACTCACTCACCTCACTCACTCACTCACTCACTCACACACACACACTCACTCACTCACTCACCTCACTCACTCACTCACACACACACACACTCACACACACATGTGTGTGCTTGTCAGTCTACATTGACAGGATGACATCTACACTTTTAGGGAAAATGTGTGTGTGTGTGCGCGCGTGTGTGTGCGCGCGTGTGTGTGCGCGCGTGTGTGCGCGCGCGTGTGTGCGCGCGCGTGTGTGCGCGCGTGTGTGTGCGCGTGTGTGCGCGCGTGTGTGCGCGTGTGTGTGTGTGTGTTTTCCAGGGCACCGTAAAGCAGTTGCTGGTGTTTGCGGAGGCTGAGGGGACCCCTGTGATCCTGAGTGTGTGTGGACCGCACCTGGCTGTTGGGACTGATGCCGCTCACGTCAGAGTCTTCGACCTCTCACGCAGGTTAAAACACACACACACACACACACACACACACACAATTTTAAATAAGGCTGGATGCGCTGATTAGGCTGTACTGATTGTGTGTGTGTGTGTGTGTGTGTGTGTGTAGGGAGGCCAAGCCACTGTGTAATGCCAAGAACATGGCCGAACTCATTCCTGACCTGGGCGCTCTGAAATCAGTCAAGTGCAACGCTAATGGCAGCCAACTCAGCATCCTGATCACACAGGTACACACACACACACACACACACACACACTTCAGTGTATATACAGTCTCATCATAATTTTCTGTAATTGTGTTTGTCTAAGTTTCCAAGTAAATTGTATGGCCAAAGGTATGTGCACCCCCAGTGAATGTGTTGAGGTGTTTTAGCCACACCCATTACGAACACGTGAGCGAACGCTGGCAGTAGAATGGGCCGTCGGATTCTCTCTCACAGGATACGACCCTTAGCACAAGTGAGTTGGTGAAATTTCTGCCCCGCCCGACCTGCCCCTTCCGACTGGCAGTGCTGTTACTGTGCAGTGGAGTCTGGAGCAACGGCAGCTCCATGTTAATGCCACGCTTTTAGAGCAGGATGTCCAACATGCTCAGGTGTGATGGGCAGGTGTCCACATACTTTTGGCTACATAGTGAATTCTTCTCCGTGTGTGTGTGTGTGTGTGTGTGTGTGTGTGTGTGTGTGTGTGCGCCCACGTAGGTAAATGGGCGTCCGGCTCACAGGGTGTACTTGTATGATGTGGAGATGGACACACTCTCTCACTTTGACTTCTTCACTGGACGACCTCTCAGCAGCCTCTCACAGGGGTCTGAAGACCAGCAGAGGTGTGTGTGTGTGTGTGTGTGTGTGTGTGTGTGTGTGTGTGTGTGTGTGTGTGTAACTGACTGTGTTTGACTCTGTGTGTGTTTTCTCCATGTGTGACTCTGTGTGTGTTTGACTCTGCGTGTGCATGTGTTTGATTTCTGTGTGTCTGTGTGTGTGTGTGTGTGTGTTACAGAGCTCAGTGTGAGGAGGCGGAGCTTGCAGGTCGTTATCCAGTCTCTCAGTTCTGGGATGAGTGTGAGCCACGCCTCTTTGTGTGTGAAACTGTTCTGGTGAACTCTGAGTACCACATCGCAAACCAGTCACAGGCCACAGACAAGGTTCTCACACACACACACACACACACACACACACACATAAACACACACAAGTTGGAGTAGAACACAGATTATATCAGAGGCTACATTTACAGAAACAGATCAATCATTAGATGTGTATTTTAGGACTTGGACAGTTGAGCAGAGAGACAAATGCAGACAGACATCTACAGATATAAATAGATAGATATTTATTGAGATGGATGGACAGTGGATACAGACATGAAGACACAGTGTTTTATTGACTGGTGGATGTGTTGGTTGACGTGGTGTTTCATTGACGTGGTGTTTCATTGACTGGTGGACGTGTTGGTTGACGTGGTGTTTCATTGATGTGGTGTTTCATTGACTGGTGGACGTGTTGGCTGACGTGGTGTTTCATTGACTGGTGGACGTGTTGGTTGATGTGGTGTTTCATTGATGTGGTGTTTCATTGACTGGTGGACGTGTTGGCTGACGTGGTGTTTCATTGACTGGTAGATGTGTTGGTTGACGTGGTGTTTCATTGACGTGGTGTTTCATTCACTGGTGGACGTGTTGGCTTACGTGGTATTTCATTGACTGGTAGATGTGTTGGTTGAGGTGGTGTTTCATTGACTGGTGGACGTGTTGGTTGACGTGGTGTTTCATTGGCGTGGTGTTTCATTGACTGGTGGATGTGTTGGTTGATGTGGTGTTTTCTGACAGGTGGATGTGTTGGTGGTGACGTTCTTTGTGACTCCGGAGCATGGCCTCCTTCTGCAGGACTCTCAGCCCAGACCAACTGGTCTACAGGGATTACTGGCACTGGATACACCATACTACTACTACACCTGCAAGGTATATATACACACACACACACACACACACACACACACGTTCCTTCTTTGCTTCATCGTTTCCATTTTTTCCCTCTGTTTATTTCCCCTCCATCAGCAGCCTTTTCTCTTTATTTGCTTGTTTTTTCTTCTTCTTTGTACTTCAATGTTCATCTGTTTTAATGATCAGCTCTTGTTTCGGAGAGGTGGAGTCTTTCTTCCACATGTGAGTACATCTGCTCTATCTCTCACTGTCAGTTTTTTTTTTGTTTAAAATTTTTCATTCCGAAAACTATTATTTTTGATTATCACTTTAAAAACGGATTAATTATTCAAAGCAGTTTGAGAAGCAAAGGCAAATCAGTGTTATAATTATTTTTCCCTTGCGTTTGTAGCCTGGAGAGCTTGATACGACATCCCCGGCCCCTGCCGCAGTTCCTTCCTCCACCCACATGGTGGTGCAGCGACCTCTGCGTGACTTTGTTGGTTTGGAGAGCTGTGAGAAGCAGACCAGAGACGCCATGCTGAACTTCAGCTTCTACCTCACCATCGGGGACATGGACGAGGCCTTCAGAGCTATCAAACTCATCAAGAGGTTCATCCACACACATACACACAACAATAAGTAAGACTGCCTATCTCAATTGCAGCTCGTTAAATGTCTTAACGTGAAGCTACCACCACCATGCTTCACTGGGGTGAAGAGTCATTACACAGAACCCCAATTAAGTCCACTTCAGTTCATGGCTGAAACTCTACCAGTGTGGGGGGTAAATACTTATGTAAGCCACTGTAGGGACCCTTTTACGGAATGGAACACAGGACAAGTGTGTACAATAATAACATTAATTATAATTTAGCATGTGGAATATTGTTATAACTAATATTTCTCTCTCACACACACACACACACGTACAAAACATGGCAGTGTGGCACCAATGCCATTGTTCTGCACTGAATAACTGAATATTTGAGGTTTTTCTCATCACTGTACGTGTGTGTGTGTGTGTGTGTGTGTGTGTGTGTGTGTGTGTGTGTGAGAGAGAGAGATGTGTGTTTCCCTACACTGTACCATAGACTGGAATAGCGCATTTCCTATGTTGCCTTCACACAGCAGACGTGCAGATGGGCACATGCCTGACACACACATACACACACGTACAAAGAGGCACTGCAATGGGTGGTGTGTGTGTGTGTGTGTGTGTGTGTGTGTGTGTGTGTGTGTGTAAGGGAGGAGTGCAATTAGGAAATCTTATATACTGATGAACAGATAAACAGAATGACGCACCATACACCAAACCTCAGTTCACAATGCTTTAACAAAGACAATCAGAGTTAAACTTTACACAGAAGATCTGAAATATTTTGGTATATTTTAGATTTACATTACATTTAGCGCTGAAAGCTAAACATTCAGGTTAAAAAAAAAAATCAGTAACAAGAAATTCAGGTTCTAGATACAGTTTGTGGAAAATCTGAGCAAGTAAAGCGTGTAAAATTAAAAAATAAAAATATGGTGCATTATAAACAAAAGTATTAGTTAAAGGGTGTGCATAGTTATGTAACCAGGCTAATGTGAGTTTCATTGACTGGTGGATGTGTTGGTTGACATGGTGTTTCATTGACTGGTGGATGTGTTGGTTGACGTGGTGTTTCATTGACTGGTGGATGTGTTGGTTGACGTGGTGTTTCATTGACTGGTAGATGTGTTGGTTGACGTGGCGTTTCATTGACTGGTGGAAGTGTTGGTTGACGTGGTGTTTCATTGACTGGTGGACATGTTGGTTACAATGTTTATAATACACCACTCTGTCTCTATTATAAGCTCTAGATCTATTAGATAGCGGGAGGATCTCCTATATACACTCTTCAAGTCCATTCAGAGGATTTATATGTTCGGGGTGGTGTAGGTGTGGTGAGATAAGGCTCCGAAAGCAGGACACAGACAGTAATCCAATAAATAAGGTGATTTAATCCAGAGGGGAAAAGGGCGTGGCAAAAAGGTAAACAAACAGGATAAAAAACAAATGGCAAAATAGTCCGGGTAAAAAAAGACAAGAAACTTGACAAAAACATGAGACAGGCAAAGACAAAAATGATAGTGCAAAAAAAAAACATAAACCAGAAAAATAGCTAGAGCAAAAAAACATGAGACCCAATAGAGGCACAGAAATGGCTAGAGTAGCAAACGAGACGTTCTGGCAAAGTCAGAGTCTGAGAACGGCCTTTAAATATGCAGCAGTGAAAACTAGGGAGTGAGTTCAGGTGAGCACTCGCTGAACGGGGAAGCAGGCAGGATGGGATTCCCGTCCCGGATCCAGATCGGCGCTGACGTGGGAGAACCATAATCTCCAGGTGGATGTCCGGGGTGGAGCATAACATTATAGGATTAAGAGCTGGGCTCTGACTGAGCCATTACAAAATGGGCAACATCTTTTTCTGAATCTGTTTTGTTGTTGTTGATGTGGATTTGTGTTTTGGGTTGGTATCGTGCTGGAATTTATTTTCATCTTCAGCTGCCTGTGGGTTTTCAGGCAGAATGGTGTTTGGAGATCTCCATGATTCCCTCTATCTTGACTAGAGCCCCAGTCCTAGCTGAAGAGAAGCAGCTCTGTAGTATGATGCTGCCACCACCATGCTTCACTGTGGAGTTGGTGTTCTCTGAGTGATAAGTGGTCTTGTTTTTTGTGGCAAACATATCTTTTAGAACGATGCCCAGTAAGTTCTACATTGGTCTCATTTGACTAATACAGTTTGCCACTTGGTTTGTCGTGAATCAGGTGGGCCTCCATCTATTTGCCCAACCCCAGAGCCCAGATATGTGATTGTGGCAGTGGGGGCGTGGCCGGAGGGTGGGATCGGGGAAGGTAAGTGGCTAAGTCATAACACCTGCTGTCAATTAATGTGTGTGTGTGCGTGTGCACGCGCACATGTGTCTGTGTGTGAGAGACAAAATAAAGTTTGTAAGAACTTCAGTTCCTGCCTGCCGTGCTTCTGTACTCCACCCCCGTCAGGGATTCACCACAGTGGTGCCAAAACTCGGGACCGAGTACGGAAGGGAACCACCCCATGAAGTCCTCCCCAATTATGGAGCTTGTCCATGCCCTTGCTGCTACCCAGCAGAACCAGCATCAAGTGCTGACCGCCCTCCGGAAGGACCAGGAACAATGCTTTGAAGCCTTGATGCTGGCCCAGCGGGAAGATCGCCAGGCGTTCTGGCATCTGCTAGTGTCGACAGGGGCATCCACCATTACCACCATGGACTCTCCTCATGTCACCCTCTCGAACATGGGCTCGCATGACAAGCCCAAAGCCTTCATCGCTCTCTTCAAGCAAACGGCCCAAGCGTGGGGGTGGCCAATTGAGCAGCGCGTGGCTCGCCTCCTTCCGCTCCTGACAGGCGAGGGCGCAGCTCGTGGCGCAGCAACTCCCTGTCGACAGCTGGCTCAACTGCACCGACCTCAAGAGGGTCATTTTGCAGCGGGTTGGCCGCTCCCTGGAACAACATCACCAGCGGTTCTGGAAGCTGACACTGGAGGAGGTTGGCTGATCGTTCACATTTGGCCAACAACTCCGGGACGCCTGCCGGTGGTGGCTGAGAGCGGAAGACTGACTCCGACCGGATCATCGACCTGGTGGCACTGGAGCAGTTCGTTTCTTGGCTTCCGGAAGGAACGGCAGAATGAGACCAGTGTCACCACCCAGCGTCGCTCCAGCGAGCCATCAAGTTGGCGGAGGACCATCTGGCGGCAGTTCTGACGACAGGCGGACAAAGCAAAGGCACGTCTCCTCATTTCTCTTCTCTGTCTCCCTATTGCCCCACTCTCCCACCGCGGAGGTGGGGGCTGACTCCTCCCCAGCCAGCCCATTGCACCCATGGTGTCCTCCTGTCTCCCTCTTCCGTGTTTGTCCTTCTCCCCCCTCAGGTGAGTGAAGCCCATAACACCGGTGCAGAGGGAAAACCTGGGCCGGTATGTTGGCGCAGCAGGGAGCTGGAGCATCTCCAGAATCAGGGCTCCGCAAGGGAGGTGGAGGCTGTGATCCAGATCCCCAACGAGCCAGAGACCGCCCCCGATCAGGCTGGAATGTATCGCATACCGGTAAGTGTTCAAGGGGATACTCATCACGATTTGGTGGATTCTGGTTGTAATCAGACCTCAATTCACGAACGACTGGTACAAGGTGAGGCATTGGGGAGAGCACAAGCGGTGAAAGTGTTGTGTGCACACGGGGATGTTCACAATTATCCCTTAGTGTCTGTCCGTATTCTATTCCGGGGCCAAATACGCAGAGTAAAGGTGGCGGTTAATCCTCGTATCACCTGGGTACTGATTGGCCAGGATTTAAAAAGCTGTATATTTAACACATAGTGAGTCCTGCACTAGTAGGTCGCGGGAATATCCCGGTGTGATGTTGACTGGAGAAGCTGTCACAGAGCTATCTACATCAGCACCCTGTCAGAGTGAGAAGCAGCCCACTCCTCCTTCCTCTCTCGGGGATTCCCTTGGGGATTTCCCATTAGAGCAGTCGTGAGACGAGACTCTGCGGCATGCATTTGACCAAGTGAGAGTAATCGATGGTCAAACTCTTCAGCCAGGCACGACACTGGCCTTCTTTTATTTTGCTATTATTAAAAATAGATTGTACCGAGTGACGCAGGACACTCAAACTAATGAACGAATAACCCAATTGTTAATACCAAAGAGCCGCAGGGAACTCGTATTCCATGCGGCTCACTTTAATCCCATGGCTGGACACTTAGGGCAAGATAAAACACTAGCCCAGATAACGGCTCGGTTCCATTGGTCAGGGATTCATGGGGATGTCCGTCGGTGGTGTGTGGCATGCCATGAATGCCAATTAGTCAATCCCACGGCCACTCCAAAAGCGCCTTTGCACCCTCTTCCTCTAATTGAGACCCTGTTTGAGTGAATTGGGATGGATCTCATCGGGCCATTCGATCGGTCAGCACAGGGATATCGCTTTATTTTAGTTCTGGTGAATTATGCAATGCGATATCCGGAAGCAGTGCCTCTCCGCAATATCTCAGCATGCAGTGTTGTGGAAGTGCTCTTCCGCTTTATCTCCTGGGTTGGGATTCTGAAAGAAATCCTGACAGACCAAGGCACTTTGTTTATGTCACGCACACTGCACGAACTGTATGGGTTATTAGGGATTAAGTCTATCCACACCAGTGTCTATCACTCACAAACGGATGGCTTAGTAGAGCGATTTAACCAAACACTCGAGAACATAATCCGGAAATTCGTAAGTGAAGACGTGTAATTGGGATAAATGGCTTAAGCCCCTGTTGTTCACAGTACGAGAGGTCCCGCAAGCTTCCAAGGGGTTTTCTCCATTTGAATTGTTATATGGGCATAAGCCACATGGCATTCTGGATGTTCTATGGGAAAATTGGGAGGAGGGACCTTCACCTAGTAAAACGAAATCCAGTACATTCTTGACCTGCGCGCAAAACTCCACAGCCTCATACACCTAACCCAGGAGAATTTGCGGCAGGCACAAGAACGTCAAATCTGGCTGCATGACGGGCACGTGCCTTAGAGAGTTCACACCAAGAGACAAAGTGCTCGTGTTATTGCCCACGTTGAGCTCCAAATTAATCGCCAAATGGCAAGGGCCCTTCGAGGTCACACGGCGAGTCGGGGACGTCGACTATGAGGTGAGGTGAACGGATAGGGGCAGGGCATTGCAAATCTATAACCTTAACCTTTTAAAACGCTGGAATGAGGGGGTCCCCATGGCGTTGGCGTCGGTAGTCCCGGAGAAAGCAGAGCTGGGGCCAGAGGTGAAAGAGAACATCTCGGACCACTCCGGTCCCTTGTGGAGACCACCTCTCTCCGGCCCAACTCACGGAGATGGCCAAGTTGCAAAGGAATTTTCCGACATGTTCTCGCCCCTTACTGGGCATACCCACCTCATAGAACACCATATTGAAATGCCCCTAAGGATGGTAGTGCATAGTCACCTTTCCCACTTGCCTGAACACAAGAAAAAGGTGATTCGGGACGAACTCAAGGCCATGCTCGAAATGGGCATAATCAAGGAGTCCCACAGGGACTGGAGCAGCCCAATGGTCCTGGTTCCCAAGACCGATGGGTCAGTCCGGTTCTGTGTGGACTATAGAAAGGTCAATGCTGTGTCTAAATTTGATGCATACCCAATGCCTTGCATTGATGAGTTTTTGATTGGTTAGGCACTGCTCACTTTTATTCAACACTGGATCTAACAAAGGGATATTGGCAGATCCCCTTGACTCGTCTATCCCGAGAGAAAATGGCCTTTACCACACCGTTTGGTTTACACCAATTTGTAATGCTCCCTTTTGGGTTGTTTGGGGTGCCCACTACGTTCCAGCGGCTTATGAACAGGGTCCTCACGCTGCCTACACGGTCGCCTATCTGAACAATATAATAATCTACAGCTGTGATTGGCTGCGGCACATGGAACACCTGAGGGCCATTCTAAAGTCGCTGAGGTGAGCGGGCCTCACAGCTAATCCGAAAAAGTGTGCGATTGGGCGGGTGGAAATATGGTATCTGGGGTTCCACTTGGGTCATGGGCAGGTGCGTCCCCAAATTAACAAGACTGTAGCGATTGCGGCCTGCCCAAGACCAAAAAGGAGGTGAGACGGTTCCTGGGGCTGGTTGGCTGTTATTATAGATTTATACCTAATTATTTGGATGTCACCAGCTCGCTAACCGATCTCACTAAAAAGGGGGCTCCAGATCCGGTCCAGTGGACAGAGCAGTGCCAACAGGCCTTCTCTGACGTAAAAGCTGCACTGTGTGGGTGGCCACTTTTACACTCCCCTGACTTCTCTCTCCCCGTTATTTTGCAGACTGAGGCATTGGACAAAGGGCTGGAGGCCGTTTTGTCCCAGGAAGTGGAAGGCAAGGAGCACCCTGTGCTGTACATCAGCTGGAAACTGTTGATGCATGAAAACGAGTACAGCACAATTGAGAAGGAGTAGTACCCTCCGATATTACCTGCTGGGGTGCCCTTTCACTCTCTGTTCAGACCACGCACCCCTCCAGTGGCTCCACCGCATGAAGGGATCGCAATGCGCGGATCACCCATTGGATCTCGCCCTCCAGCCATTTAAGTTTGAGGCGATCCACAGGCCGGGGGCACAGATGGTGGTGGCGGACTTCCTGTCCTGTCGGGGGGGGTCAGCTTCCCTGGCCTGAGTCGGGCGGTGGGGGTATGTGGCAGCAGGGGCGTGGCCAAGCAGCAGTCTGTGAATGGAGGGTGTGGTTGGGGAAGGTAAGTGGTTAAGTCATTCCACCTGCTGTCAATTAGTGTGTGTTTTTTTGTTACAGGGACGGAGCATAAAAGGAGGGAGAGAGCAGAGAAAAGGGGCTCCCTCCTGACCACAACGCATGTGTGTGTGTAGAGTGAGTGAATGAATGAATGAAAGCTGAAAAGCTGGTAGTAAAGTGGAATAAGGAGTTTGTGTATGACCATCAACTCACCTGCCGTGCTTCTGTGCTCCACCCACATCAGGAACTGCCACAATTGTATTAGTTTCCACTGTTATGCTGATGACACACAGTTGTATGTTTATGCAAAACCAGATGAGACACCAGCTTAATAGAATTGAGGAAGGTGTAAAGGACATTAGACACTGGATGCTTATTAACTTCCTTCTGCTCAACTTTGACAAGACATAAGTACTTGTACTCAGACCACATGCAGCTAGAATTAAGTTTTCTGATTACATAGTAACTCTGGATGGCCTTTCTGTTTCTTCACGCGCAGCAGTAAAAGACCTCGGGTGATTATTGACCCAAGTCTTTCATTTGCCCCATATGGACAGTTGGAAGTCACACTTGGAAGACACTCTGGACACTTACAGTTATGGTTTTGTGGCTGAGGACTACAGTTGGCTTGCTAACTTTGGGACTGCAGTTGTCATGAACAGTTTTGCACTCAAGTTTCCATTAATGAAGAGTTAGAACAATAAAAAAAAAAAACTGATCATGTTAAAATTGTTAATGATATAGTCATGTTGTCTGTTGTTGTCCAGTTGAGGACAACACCTTTTGGGTCTGGTTCCTCTCAAGGTTTCTTCCTCGTGTCATCTGGGGGTGTTTTTCCTTGCCACTGTCGCCATGGGCTTGCTCATTGGGGATAGATTAGGGATAAAATTGGCTCATGTCTTAGGTCATTCACATTCTGTAAAGCTGCTTTGGGACATTGTCTATTCTTAAAGGTGCTATACAAACAAACTTGACTTAACTTGACTACTTAAACACCTCACACTCAAGCATTCACTGCGAAGTATCATCCTCAGTTCATACCGAGCCTCATCTTCCTGACTGCTTACCATTATTCTGACCCTCGCTATTCTTCCTTGAATCGTCTATTTTTCCTGCCTAGTCTATGTTGTCCTGTTCGCCTATTGACTGACCCTCTCCTGTCCATGGCCATGATCCTTGTTTCATGAGTTGGCTTTGTTACTGTTTGCTCCCCGCTCTCCTCTGCAATTACATTAGTAAATACCTGTGCCCTGACAGTGACAGTCTTTTATGAATGCATAAATGGGTACTCAGTGCTCCAATGCCATTGTGACTAAGGAAGGTGACAAGTTTTATGTTTCATCTTATTTAGGTAATTTAAAAAATACAGTATAATGTTATTTTGCAATGGGCACAGGAAGGTGTAAAGTATAAAGTTTGTGTCAATATGTTTATCATGCTTGTATGATAAAAAACTCAAAGATATTTATCTCAATACATGACCTACTCATTCTAAACCTGTTGAGCTTCACCAGCGAAGCTCTCGACCCCAAAGGGTTAAACTGTCTTTTTGTTAAAACTGTTAATATTATAGTCATGCTGTCTGTTGTTGCCCAAATGACGATGGGTTCCCTTTTGAGTCTGGTTCCTCTCGAGGTTTCTTCCTCATGTCGTCTGAGGGAGTTTTTCCTTGCCACCG
>JAODXR010000024.1:74143343-74153481 GCA_028877395.1 Cathorops festae
CCGGCCACGGGGCTCGAACCCGGACCTTCTTGCTGTGAGGCGACAGCGCTAACCACTACACCACCGTGCTGCCCCTGGAATTGTCTCCTGTTGCCATATTTGAGAGAATTGCTGATGGAGCTTGTCAGTCATTGCTGTGCCACCTTCTTTGTAGATCTCAGCTGGAATGGAGTCTGGGCCAGGAGCTTTACCATTGGAGTGTAGACTTACTGCTTTCTGTATCTCTGAAGGGATTGGGGGAGGGGGGGTCATCAAGCTTCTCATTTATTGACACCTGTGGAAGCCAGTCAATGGCTACATCATTGATTGATGAGGGACAATTTAGTACACTGTTGAAGTGTTCAGCCCATCATTCCAGGATCTTTTCCTTCTCAGTGATCAGTGTGCTCCCATCTGCACTCAACCGGGGGGGGGGGGGTGATCCTGATGATGTACATCCATAGAATTATTTTAAGACATCATAGAAGTACTTGAGGTCATGCCTGTCAGCATAGCTTTGAATTTCACATCAGCTTTATTGCTCAGCCATGTGTCTTGCATGTTTCGTAGTTTCACCTGCATGGTCCTCCGAATATTGGTGAATGCATCTTTCTTTGAGGTAGATTTGGGGTCATTAAGGTAGTTTTTGTGTAGTTTATGTTTGCCATTGAGTAGTTGCTGGATTTCCTCTTTGTTTTCATAAAACCAGTCCTTATGTTTCTTGTTTGTGAGCCCCAAGACCTCCAGTGCAGTGTTTGTAGGTTATATGTCTCTGAGGTTTGCCCAGCTGGCATTTACATCTTGATCATCCAGTGAGGTGGATTCCAGGCAATCTTGTAACATTTCAGCAAGGGATTGTTTGGTTTCAGCATTCTGTAGCTTCTTGGCATTTAGTTGTTTCGGAGGTTTCCTGCCCTGCAAGCGCCTCTTGGGTTGAATTCGAATGTTGAGTTTTGTTATTAAGAGATGGTGGTCAGTCCAGCATTCAGCACCACACATGGATTTGGTAATTCTTACATCTTGTTTGTCCCTCTTTCTGATGATGATATAGTCAGTAAGGTGCCAATGTTTGGACCATGGGTGCATCCAAGAGGTTTTGCTGCATGTGGGGAGTTGAAAGATGGTGATTGTTATCAGCAGTTCATGTTAAGCACAGGTCCGGAGCAGTAAGAGACAGTTACTATTATAGGTGTCCTAGACCATGTTTACCAATGACAGTTTCCCAGGCACTGTCCGACCCTACCCGAGCATTGAAGTCGCCAAGTATGATGAGCTTGTCAGTTCTTGGGACATCCATAATTGTAGAGTGCAGGTCATTGTAGAATTTGTCTTTTACTGCATCAGGGTTTGACATGGTTGGGGCATAAGCACTGATGAGGGAAAGGTGCTTTTTTCCCCCCAGACAGAAGGGGAAGTTTCATAATATTCAACCGGTTGCTCACGCCCTTGTGAAGTCCTGCTAGCTTGCCGATCAGGGATGTCTTCACTGCAAAACCAGACACCTGTCTCACATCATTCTTCATCTCCTCTTCCACTCCAGAAGAAGGTATAACCAAAGCCCCTTTCACATAGCTCATCTGTGCCAGCAAGTCAGGTCTCAATGTTGCTGTGTCAATATTGTAATGTGCAAGTTCCTTTCCAATAAGTGCTGTTCGTCTCGGAGGCCTGTCTTTTCTCCATCAAGAAGGGTGTGCACATTCCATGTGCCAACAATTTGGGGAACAGTCCTCGTCTTTTTCTTTGATTCTCGACCACTGTAGATAGGGCCCCCTCTAGCCATGGTGAACTGGATAGGGTGAGGTGGAGCAGGCAATTTTTAGGGCACCTTTTCTATCCCCTTCTTCAGGCTACAGAGGTGAGCAGTGCTGTCCTGAACAGGGCTGCTCAGACACCCAGATGACTGTCAGACTCCCCATCTGCTCCAGTTCTGAGAGAAAACAACCATATAGCCTGGGCTGCCCACGTGTAGGTCTGCAGCTATGGCTTCCAATGTACCCATGCCTGCCACTTCGTCGCTCACCCATCACCACGGGACTTAAGAAACAGGATGACAAAGTGACTTGTGCACTGAATTGGTTTATAGTGTGGAGGAGTTGTGCAAATCATTGCCCACACATTCTCATCCAAAACCATCTTGGTCCAGTAGCAAGACAATGTCTAGATGGCTGGAGATGGAGGCAGATGCAGTGAATGACCATGACATCCTGTGTGCCTTGTCACACCCTGTGTGTTCCACAACACATCGCTGGCCTTTGCCTTTCTGCCTGTTGAACCTGTCTTGTGGTTTCCTCCGCACAGTCCGCCGAGAGACCAGACTTCACATGCTTGTGTAGGCATGCCCAAAACTTACTGAGAGCCCAAGGCCCATTGGCTACCCTCACCTGGTTTAGCCAGCCTGTCGAAGCTGTTGCCTGGGGTGTGGCCACTGCACATGTTACAGCTTCTTGGAGCCACAGGTGAGAGTTGGATGCCAGGTGAGGACCAACAGTGGATGAACAGCTCTAAGGACTCGACAGTCTCAAAGCCAGAAGTACTACCCCTCCCTGAACACCCCATTTACCCCAACATGAACATACAATAAGCTAGTTGCATAAGTGTGCACACCCTTAAACTAATATTTTGTTGAAGCACCTTTTGATATAATTACAGCATTCAGTCTTTTTGGGTTCACACCTGCCATCAATTAAAATGACTCTGATCAACCCCAAATAAAGTTCATACATTTACTCAGTTGCATCATCCAACAAAAGCCATGATTCACAGAGAGCTTACAAAGCATCAAATGGATCTCATTGTTGAAAGGTATCAGTCAGGAGAAGGGTACAAAATTTCCATGGCATTAGATATACAATGGAGCACAGTGAAGACAGTCATCAAGAAGGAGAAAATATGGGACAACAGTGACATTACTGAGAACTGGACATCCATCCAAAATTGATGAAGACAAAAACTGGTCAGGGAGGCTGCCAAGAGGCCTACAAAACTGAAGGAGCTGCAGGAGTTTCTGGCAATTGCTGGTTGCGTACTACAACAACAATGTGACAACAATCACCTGTATTCACCATACGTCTGGACTATAGGGTAGGGTTAAAAATAAATAAAACTTCCCAATGTGGTAAAATGTGTTATGGTCTGATGAAACCAAGGTTGAACTTTTTGGCCATAATTCCAAAAGGTATGTTTGGCACAAAAACAACACTGCACATCACCAAAAGAACACCATACTCATGGTGAAGCATGGTGGTGGCATCATCATGTTTTGGGGTTGTTTTTCTTCAGCTAGAACAGAGGCTTTAGTCAAGGCGGAGGGAATTATGAACAATTCTAAATACCAGTCAGTTTTGGCCCAAAACCTTCAGGTGTCTGCTAGAAAGATGAAGAGGAATTTCACCTTTCAGCATGACAATGACCCCAAAAAAGTTTTGGAATGGCCCAGCCAGAGCCGAGACCTAAATCCAATTGAAAATCTGTGTGGTGACCTGAAGAGGGCTGTGCACAAGAGATGCCCTCACAATCTGACAGATTTGGAGTACTTTTGCAAGGGAGAGTGGGCAAAAACAGCCAAGTCTAGATGTGGCAGACTGATAGACTCCTACCCATAAAGACAATGCTGTAATTAAATCAAAAGGTGCTTCAACAAAGTATTAATTTAAGGGTGTGCACATTTTTTTTTATTTTATATGTTTTTCCCCAAAAACAGATTTGTTTGCTTTTTAATTGAATTGTACAGGTAATAGGTCACATTAAAGGTGGGGAAAGTTTTGAAATAATTTATCATGGTCTCATTTTTTTACATCAGAAAAACCCTATCATTTTAATGGGGTGTGTACACTTTATATCCACTCTAAGCACATCCAATGAAAATTGTAGATTTATCAACATATTTAGAGGGCTGCATTTATTCACAAAGATCTAATTGCACCACTGTCTTTGTCTTCCTATACAAGATGAACTATCAAGGTCTGGTTTGAGGGTGCAGTCTCCACTCTCCAGCATCAATTCCAACACACAGAAGGTGTTTGTTGCCCAAGCTACCACAGACTCTCTAGTTAACACCGACACCTACACTAACTCTGTCCTGGACCACATTAAGTGTGTGGACAGAGTGACAACATACAAGGAAACAAAATCTTTTCTTAATCAAAAGCCTTGTATGAACAGAGAAGTCCACCTCCTGCTCAAAGCAAGAGATGCAGCCTTCAGGTCTGGAGACCAGGAAGCTTACTGCTCAGCCATGGCCAATGTGATGAGAGGAATCTCCCATGCTAAATACAACTACACACAGAGTTGAGCACTTCAACTCCTCTGATTCCTGGTGCATGTGGCAAAGGTTATGGTCTGTCACAGACATCAAACCACCCAGCACTGTACCACCACCAAGCTCAGCCTCCCTCCCCAATGAGCTCAATTACTTCTATGCTCACTTTGAGAAAATAAGGTGGTCATTATTAAGGCAGAACCACCATCTGATGAGTAGCCTCTCACTTTATCCACCTCAGTTGTTTGCTCTACTCTGAGCGGGGTGCATGTACAGAAGGTAGTTGGTCCTGATAGAATACATGGGCATATGCAAAGCAGCTGGCCAGGGTCTTTACGGACATTTTCAACCTGTCCCTGGCCCAAACAGTCATCCTCAATAGCTTCAAGACTGCCTCCATCGTGCCAGTTCCAAAGCACTCCACTGCCACAGCCCTCAATGACTTCTGTCCTGTCACATGCACTCCCATCATTGCCAAGTGCTTTGACAGACTGGTTCTGTCACACTTGAAATCCTGTTTTCCTGCCACAATGGACCCACATCAGTTTGCTTACAGTCACTATAGGTCAATGGAAGACACCATTGTCATGGCACTCCACTCAGCTTTGACTCACCTGGAAAACCACAACTCCTATGTCAGAATGCTGTTCATTGATTTCAGTGCAGCATTTGCCACTGTGCTCCCATCCAAGCTGTACTCCAAGCTTAGCCAGCTTGGTATTAGAACATCCCTTTGCAACTGGACTCTGCACTTTCTAACTACCAGACCCCAGTTCAAGTTAGACAATCTCTCCTCCATCACTATAACCCTGAACACTGGCATACCACAAAGCTGCGTGTTGAGACCTCTTCTGTTCTTGTTCACCCATGATTGCATTCCTGTCCATGGCTGTAACAGAATCATCAATTTTGCAGATGACACCACGATGGTGAGTCAGAACAGAAGTGACAATGAGTTGACCTATCAGGATGAAGTCTAGCACCTGGTCGCATGGTGTGAAAATAACAACCTCATGTTTAATGCACTAAAGACCAAAGAGATCATCGATTCAGGCAGGTTAGGAGCCATGCACACCCTCCCATAATCATCAACAAAGCTGTCGTAGAACGCATGTCAAGCTTCAAGTTCCTTGGTGCCAATGTCTCCAATGATCTCACCTGGTGCCTAAGCGCCTCCGTTCTGGTATAAAGAAGGTGCAACAGTATCTTTACTTTCTACGGAGCTGTAAGAAAGCTCACCTCTATCCGAGGATACTGGTGGACTTCTACCACTGTACCATTGAGAGAAGACTCATGAACTGCATCTCAGTCAAGTATGGCAACTGCTCTGTATCAGACTGTAAAGCACTCCAGCAGGTGGTGAAAACTGCCCACCGGATCACTGGCACTCAGTTACCTTCGATTAAGAGCACTTCTTATAAGTGATGCATGGGCAAAGCAAATATCATCATCAAAGATGCCATCCACCCTAACCATGCACTTTTCTCCATCTTCACATCTGGCAGACATTACCGAAGCCTCCGCTCCCACACCAGCAGAATCAGGAGAAGCTTCTTGCCTGAGGCAGTAACCATGCTGAATTCCACACCACTACTCTGCAAATGTCACTGCACTCATCCTGCATTCTTCAGTACTTTAACATGCCATTTACACTATTAATCTATTATACAAAATGGACCACTTATTGTTGCAGACTATGCCACTTATGCAATATTATTGAACATATAAACAACTGTACATGCTCATACTGCTACTGCACACACTGCCACTTCACTGTACATATAAACATATGTACATATGGGTTAAATACTGCTAACAGTACATACAACCTTACATACTCTAAATATGCATTTAAATATTTACAAACATATGTCACAAAGCATCGCTATGCTGCAATACTTGTTTCTGGCACTTATTTGTACATAATGCTGTATTTGGCACTTCTAGTTAGATGCTAACTGCATTTCATTGCCTTTGTACCTGTACTCTGCACAATGACAAAGTTGAATCTTATCTGATGATGTTCGTCCTTCAGGGTCAAAGATGACCATGATTTCAAGTTGGTAGGTGATGTTTGTGGGTCCAGAAGTGACTAATGAGGCCAATCTGGGCTTTGAAGGTATGCACGTCAAGTCAAGTTTCTTTGTGTAGCGCTTTTAACAACAGACATTATCGCAAAGCAGCTTTAAAGAATTTTCATGATTTTAAACATGAGCTAATTTTATCCCTAACCTATCTCCAATGAGCAAGCCTGTGGTGATGCTGGCAAAGAAAAACTCCCTCAGATGACATGAAACCTCAAGAGGAACCAGACTCAAAAGGGAACCCATCCTCATTTAGGTGAAAACAGATAACAGAACATTAACAGTTTTAACATGAAGTCAGTTTTGTTGATGTTATAAACTTTTCATTGACAAACTTGAACGCAAAACTGTTCACGACAACTGCAGTCCTAAAGTTAGCAAGTCAATTGTAGTCCTCAGCTATAAAAGCATGACTAAGAGTCCAGAGCATCTTCCAAGTATGACTTTCAACTGTCCTCATGGGGCCATCCTCCACAGGAGTGATGTGATGAGACTCCAACCAGACACAGGGCACCAGGATGGATCAGGCAGGTCCAAGGAGCAGAAGAGGTCAGCATCTCGATCCCAGGACCGAAATTGCGTCTATTTATTTGCCTGACATCATACTCAACTTCTCTTATTCACCATGTGACCTCAAAGGGTCCTTGCCACTTTGTAATTCAGAGGTCAAAATGGGTAGTAAAATGAGCACTTTATCTCCTGCTGCAAATTCTTGTAGCCAAGGTTCTCTACTGTACACAAGGATTGTTATTCTTGCACCTGTAGCTAATTCTGCTGGGTTATGTGGCTGAGTGTGTGGAGTTTTGCGGTCAGGTCAAGAACATGATGAATTTCATTTTTATTCACATGTCTCTCACCCCAGTTTTCCCTAATGACATTCAAGACACCATTCGGTTTGTGACCATACAATAATTCAAATGGGGATAACCCCTTGGAGGCTTACAGGACCTCTCAGTATACAAATAAGAGGGGTTCCAGCCATCTAACCCAATCTCTAGTGTCATCATGCACAAATGCACTAATAATGTTTTTAAACATCTGATTAAATTGTTCAACCAGCCCATCCATTTGCAGATGGTACATGTTAATACAAAATTTAATCCTCAATAAATTGTTACTGATGTAGATGGCCCTGAGACTGCCTCCCAAGCCAATGCTGCACTGGACCCCCCCGAGTCTCACTAGGGCAGGACCCATCCACAAATAGGCACTTTACCAACCCCTGAAACCCCAGCCAATTTGTTCCCAAAATTAGTGTATGGGTGAGGCAAGGACTAACCACCACCTCTATGCTTTTCTCCCCTAAATTTAATTGTGACAGGCAACAACAGATACTTGTGAAGATCCCTGTGTATACACCTCACCCTCACCAGTTGTGTATTTCCCAGTGCCTGTCATTGAGCAGGCACTTATGGATGCAAGCGTAGGGGAGAATGGGGCATTGCAAACTACAGTCTGAGCCAAAACGAGGAGCAGGAATCATAGTCGGGGACGGGTGGAGGTCAGTCAATTGGCAAAGAGTACAACATAGGGAAAACAGGAAGACAAAGTCAAGACTAAACAAACACTGGTCAACATGGGAAATCAGGCAGAAGTCAAATGGCTTGGTAAAGTTAGGCACGGAACACAAAATGATACTTTGCACTGGCTGTCTGTGAGAGCTGAGTTTATATAGGCGAGGTGATTACTGGTGAATGCAAGACAGGTGATGTAATTAGAAGTCAGGTGATGGAGGGCACTGTGACTCTTGGGGATTGTAGTCCGGAGTGGCCATGTTTGGAGGCTGCTCCGAACTCATGCTTTTAGTGGCATTATTGACAATGCCCCACACTGAAACAGGCTTTGATGAACTGGGGTCTTATTACACCCCAAGTCTAGCAAGGTCTGATGTGTCCTCCCTTGAATACTCATTGCAATTTGGGACATTCCTGCTCGACTGGGGAAGGCCTGAGGTGTGTCTGAAATGTGAATCAGAATCACCACTTCCTTAAGGGGATGCTGATCTTGGAAATGCCTGGCTTTCCTGCTGTGCCTCCAGACCTGCCCGGGTTTTGTCCCAGACCTGGTGGGCACAGATGGTTCCACCTGTGGAGAGAGAAAGTTAGTTGCAGCATTGGCACAGAGGCACAAGGTGGTGAGGGAAAATGCAGAGGTACTCTGGGTCAGGGAGCTGGCTTTGGGGAAATTGGCCTCTGTTTCTAGAGTGCAGGGATAGGGGGAGGGTGGGGAGCCAGAGGGGAAGGATGAGAAAGAAGGGGTAGAAGGGGCAGGGACGTCTGCTCCCAGAAACGCCACCAGATTGTTTTCTGCTAGCCAGACAACATTTTCCAGCCAGCCAAATGATAAGCAGCTCCAGTACCACTCAGTCAGTGATACCATTGGTGTCATACTCTTGCCAGCAGCCACCATCAGCAGGCATCTCAGATCTTTTGGACGAAGGCAAACAGGCAGTTAAGCTCATGGAGTACCAACATATAGAAGCACTCACAACGCTGTTCCAGGGTGTGGCTAACTTGCTGCAAAATAGCCTGCTTCGGGTCCAGATACCCTAGTAGGCTGGCACCTGGGAGCTGTTGGGCTGTGAGCTGGGCATCCCTCGAAAGGAGGGGCAGTAGGTGGACTGCCCATTTTGAGGTTGGCCATAAGCATGCTTCGGTTACACACTCAAACAGCTCCATTAATGCTTCGGGATCCTCTTGTGGACCCATCTAGGTGAGCATGACATGAGGAAGGGCTTCAGCGACCACAGGAGCTGCTGCTGGAATACCTGCTGGCTGGACCACATTCAAGATCACCTGCCAAGGCCTGGAGCAGAGCTTGGAAGTACTGTTTCTGCTCTGTGCACAGCATGATAAGGACCTGATATTGGGTTTGGTGGATGCTGGAGAGGGTCTGGATGATCTTGGCGACTGACATGACAATGATAGCGCATTGTCCTCAAGTCCTGGATTTCAGCACCAGTACAGCGCTTGCACAGTTTGGGGAAAATGAGGAAATGACAGGCTCGTAACAACTCAAGCTGTGTTTTATTTTCTCTTGGTTTTGCTTTTCAGCAAATTTATTTCATTCAGTGCGGTCTGTGTATGCACGCACGCACGCACGCACACACACACACAGCCGAGCTGTTCAACACTCTCTCTCTCTCTCTCTCTCTGGTTACCAGCTTCTCTCTGCAAGCACACACAAAGGACCCACATAAATAAACTGCCAGCAGTCCAACACAGGTGAGGTTCATCATGTGTTACCTGCTGATTCTACCTCCCTCCTCTCCATCCACAGCTGATGCTGTAGTACACTCCCACTGCCACATAGGTGAAGTAAGTATTAGGTGACGCAAATTACAGATACATATTTAATACTGGGTGGCACAGTGGTGTAATAGTTAGCACTGTCACCTCACAGCAAGAAGGTTCTGGGTTCAAGCCCAGTGGCCAACGGGGACCTTTCTGTGTGGAGTTTGCATATTCTCCTTGTGTCTGCGTGGGTTTCCTCTGGGTGCTCCAGTTTCCCCCACAGTCCAAAGACATGCAGGTTAGTCTAATTGGTGGCTCTAAATTGACTATACGTGTGAATGTGAATGGTTGCTTGTCTCTATGCATTAGCCCTGTGATGACCTGGAGACTTGTCCAGGGTGTACCCCGCCTCTCACCCATAGTTAGCTGGAACAGGCTCCAGCTTGCCTGCGACCCTGTACAGGATAAGCAGTTACGGATAATGGATGGATGGATGGATGGATATTTACTACTTAATGAGCATACCTAAGTACAATAAGAAAGTAATAGTATTTTGTTTCTTTGCACCTCTGGTAATATAATCC
>JAODXR010000024.1:75256576-75269260 GCA_028877395.1 Cathorops festae
TTCCGATACTCCCTTGGTCACTCTGTAGACACTTCTGACAGAAAAACC
Organism: Cathorops festae; assembly: GCA_028877395.1. Taxonomy (NCBI): domain Eukaryota; kingdom Metazoa; phylum Chordata; class Actinopteri; order Siluriformes; family Ariidae; genus Cathorops; species Cathorops festae. Next base: position 75,256,625 of record JAODXR010000024.1, read on the forward strand.
AGAGTGGAGCCCCATTAGACAATCGGCCTGTAGATCCCGCTGGCATTTTGGCAGCTCCTGCAGCAAAATCAGTGTGAGACGTCGTGCGTGCACTCCTTTGGACTACACTGAGGATGCCGAGTGGGGAAGTCTGGAGTATGGGCAACCCAGTCTCTCCTTAACCTTGCCCAGGCTGCACCCTGGAGAGGTCATGCCAGTGCTGTCCGTCTACAGCAGAACAACACAGGGGATGACAGTTATGGGTTATAAGCCAACGGTGATTGGCATAACTGAGGCACCACAGGCCATCCCCAATGGTGGGAGAGACCACCATATCTCATTGATCAGCTACTGCCCACCTTAAGCCAGGCAGCCCCTGGCTAATAGGGTGCTGATCCGCCACAACCTGCCTGCCCTACTGGGTGCATAGAGCTTAAGGATCCATCCCGACAAGCAGGTTACCTCCACGCACCACACACACACTGTGAGAAACTACGGCTTGCCACCTGGAACGTACAAACTGTGTGTCCAGGTTTTGTTGATGACCCTGACCTGCTTACGGACTTAAGGAAAACTACAATCATCAACCACGAGCTGTCCAGGCTCAACGTAGATATTGCTGCTCTTTAAGAGGCATGACTCCCTTCAGATGGCACTGTACAAAAGAAGGACTACACCTTCTTTTGGAAAGCCAAAGACCCCAGCAAGCCTAGAATTCATGATGTCGGCTTTGCTGTGAAGAACAGTCTCTTGCCATCAGTCATTCCACCAACTGAGGGCACTGAACGCATTCAATCTCTCCATCTGTCATGTACCATAGGCAACCTGACCCTTATTTCTGCCTATGCTCCAACTCTATACTCTGAGGATGATGACAAAGATCACTCTATCTAGGCTAATTTCCACCATGCCTGCATCAGAAAGAATCTTCATCTTTGGTGACTTCAATGCACACATAGGGGCTGACTATGAAACCTGGAGCCCTACCATAGGCAAATTTGATGTCGGTGTCATCAATGACAATGGACAGAGTTTGCTTGAAATGTGCACATATCACCAGCTTTGTGTGACAAACGGCTTTTTCTGCAACAAACAACACCGTGTGTCCTGGAGCCACCCTCGATCAGGGCATTGGCAGCAGCTCGATCTGATAATCACCAGGAAGACCCAGCTGAACACTGTGCACAACACCCGCTCATACCACAGTGCAAACCATAGCTTAGTGTGCTCTGTCCTCTGTTTACACCCAAAGCCATTCCACAACACAAGGCAGAAGATGACCCCCAAAATCAATGCTGCAAGAGAGAAGAACGGACCTCCTTGGAATCTGCCCTGCTAAACGGCCCCTCCGATGATGGCTCAACGATGTGGGAGTTCATCCGAAATGCTATTTACAAAACTGCAATGGAATGCTTTGGCAAGAAGAAACGCAAACAAGAGGATTGGTTTGAAGAGAGCTATGAAGTCCTTGCTCCATTCCTGGAAGCCAAACGCAAAGTTTTTCTGCACCACAAAGCACATCCATCACCCTCCTCCCTTGACGCCTTCAAAGTGGCTAGAAACAATGTTCAACACATTGCCAGAAAGTGTGCCAATGACTATTGGTCATCCCTTGCAGAGAAGATCCAAATATCCTCAGACACAGGCAACCTAAAAGAGCTGTTCAAGGGTATCAAGACAGCATTCAGCCCAACTGCCAACAAGACTGCTCCACTGAAGTTTCTCACTGGTGAGCTCCTCACAGACAAGCCCAAGCACCTTGAGCAATGGGTTCAGTACTATGAGGCACTATACAGCACCAAAAATCAGGTGACAAGAGAAGCCATAGAATCTCTGGAATCCTTCCCAACTATGTCTCAGCTTGACCAAGTTCCAACAGAGAAGGAGCTGCTTAAAGCCATTGACTCTCTCTCCATGGGTAAGGCCCCAGGCAGTGGTGGCATACCACCTGAAGTCATCAGAGACGGAAAAAACTCATCACTGATCAAACACCTCCACCAACTGCTAATCCAATGCTGGCAGGAAGCTCACGTCCCACAAGACGTATGTGACGCTAAACTCATCACTCTGTACAAAAACAAAGGCGAGTGTTCCAACTGCAACAATTACAGTGGCATATCCCTGTTGTCAATTGTTGGGAAAGTGTTTGCAAGAGTAGCCCTGAAATGCCTCCAAATCCTAGCAGACAGAGTGTACCCTGAGTCGCAGTGTGGATTCAGAGCACATCATTCCACTGTCGACATGATCTTTTCCATCAGATAGTTACAAGAAAAGAGCTGGGAGCAGAACATGCCACTCTACCTTGCGTTCATTGACCTGACCAAGGCCTTTGACCTTGTAAGCCGTGAAGGGTTATTTGTGCTCCTTGAAAGAACTGACTGTCCCTCAACCCTATTGAGGATCATCAAGTCATTCCACGATGACATGAAGGCAAGGATTTTCTATGACGGATCCCTTTCTGATCCCTTTCCAATCAAAAGTGGAGTAAAGCAAGGTTGTGTTCTTGCACCGACCCTTTTTGGTATCTTCTTCTCACTCCTTCTACAACATGCTTTCCACTTGACCGATGAAGGTGTCTACATCCACACCAGATCAGACAGCAACCTTTTCAATATTGCGCAGTTGAGAGCCAAGACCAAAGTACGGAGAGTGTTGATCAGAGAGCTTCTGTTTGCCGATGATGCCACCCTTGTAGCACAATCAGAGGAAGGCTTGCAAAGGCTGGTGGACCTTTTCTCCAAAGCATGCAAAGAATTTGGCCTTACCATCAGTCTGAAGAAGACCCAAGTATTGCTGCAAAACTCAAGATGCAACACAGAACCGAGTATCACCATAGACAGCACTGTCCTTGATGTGGTCAGCAAATTTACTTACCTGGGCTCTACCATCTCCAATAACCTGTTCCTTGACCAAGAAATAGCCAAATGCATCGGAAAGGCTTCAACAACATTAGCCCACTTCTCAAAATGAGTCTGGGAGAATTGCCTGCTCACAACCAGCACAAAAGTGAAGATGTACAATGCTTGTGTTCTCAGTATCCTTCTATACAGATCTAAGAGCTGGCCTATGTATGCAGAGCAAGAAAACAGGTTCAACTTGTTCCACATGCAGTGCTTGCGGCGAATTCTCGGAGTGACATGGAGGGATAAGATGCTCACCGAAGAGGTCCTGGAGAAAACAAAGAGCAAGACACTCCATTCAATCCTTGCACATCGTCGCCTCCATTGGCTAGGACATGTTCACCATATGGAAGATGGAAGGATACCCAAAGATCTCTTGTATGGTGAGCTATTGACTGGTGCTAGGGGCAAAGGCAGACCCCTACTAAGGTTCAAAGACGTCTGCAAGTGCAACTTGAAAGAGTTTCAAATCCTGTTTACATTGTGGGAAGCAGTTGCAGAAGATCGGGGCAAATGGAGAAAGGCTTTAAGTCTGGGAGCCAAGGTTGGCGAACAGCATCATCTTGAGCGTTGGCAGCAGAGAAGAGATTCTCGCAGGTTGAGAACCAGTTCTTCTGCCTAGTTTTTTCCCCATACACTGCACACGACATTTTAATATTTTAACTTTTCGGTGGTGCTATGCTATTGTCTGTCAAGACATACGGCGGCCATCAACATCATCATCATGAGGATACTTTGTAAGATGATTACAGTCTATGATTACAGTGCTGTAACTATAGATGTGTTGTAGAATCTGTGGTATGGTTCTGTGGTAGCCCGTGTTGCTCTCAAATGCAGTTTGGAAACAACAGGTTAGATCCAAATTTGTATTATTCTATGTGCTGTTAGAGAATTAATGATGTGGTTCTACAATAAAAGGTGTTGTTCTGAAGTATTTGGTGTTGTTCTTATCCAAGATGTTACTCTAGAATTCTCATTATATTTCTAGAAACACCAGCTGAATTCTGTATTTCTATCATTTTATGCTCCATTATTGGATATTGGTACTGTTCTATGATAATTGGTGTTGTTTAAGAATTTTTTCACAGTTCTGTAGTCATCTGTGTTTTCCTCTGGTCAGTTCTAGAATCATCAGTAGAGTCCTGAATTTTGGCAATCCAGAAACAACAACAACAACAACAACAACAACAATAATAATAATAATAATAATCATTTGGCATAGTTATGTCCTAGTTCTAGTAAAACACCTAGATATGCCTATGATATGATTGATCATTTTCCATACTTTCTCTGTACCTGAAAAAGTTTTGTAAAGAATGAAGATAAGTGTATCGTTCAAGTGTGTGTGTGTGTGTGTGTGTGTGTGTGTGTACTTGTAATAAGGTTTTGTGCAAGAGAGTTTCCATGATGTGTGTGTTTCATTGTCCATGTTTTATAGTGGAATGTGTAAGCGCTCTAAAGTTAGCATCAGAGGAGCTACGATTCACGGAAATGTACGTAGGTACACCATGTGCACAATTGTGTGTGTGTATGTGTGCGCGCGTGCGCATGCAGACAGAACTAAATGCATTTCATTCTTGTCTTAATGGGAGTGTGTGTGTGTGTGTGCGTGCGCACGCATTGGGGGGTTAGAAAGCCAACAGCCCAGAATATCTCTGTTTCCTGGACAAGAGTACATGTGTACACACACACACACACACACACACACACACACACACACACACACAAGCTCCTGAACTACTAATTCTTTGATAACATTTGAACCCTGGAACCCACAATGTTGTTCTAGAAACCTCAGTCAGTCAAATGAGTGAAATAAGAACAACCGTGAGGATTACAGATCTATACTAGGGATTCCATAACAGCACACACGTTTATAGAAGCCCAGAACTCCACTGATTATTCTATAACTGAATTCTAGAGCAGCAAAGAATGTCCTAGAACTTCATCAGCGATTCTAGAACAACACATATAGTGACAGATTCAATAGCAGTACGCACATTTGTAGACATTCTAGATCCACACTGAGGACAATGAATCTGGAACAAAGAGTCTAAGAACACACCATGTATTACAAAATCATACTGATGATTTGGGAACCACATTGAGGTTTCTAGAACCCTATTGTAGGTTCCAGAATCAAAATGACTAAACATCATGAAAGAAACTGGAGAGTTTCAGAGCTTTGGTGAATCTAATACTTGGTTTGGATCTTAAATTCTTAAGCTCTATAATTCTGTTTTGCTCGAAATTTCTTTCTGAAATTTTAGAATCATCAGCAGAGTTTTTGATTCATTTATGGAGTCAGAGTCTCATCAGTGGATTTCTAGATTTCTGTTGTGTTCGAACCTTTGCTATGGCTCCATAGTCTTCTGTGTCATTCTCAATGCTGTTCTAAAATCCACAGTGTGGTTTCAGATTCCTATTAAATATGTGCTGTTATAGGACCCATAATTTGGTTATGTAGTTCTAGAATATTCAGTCTGCATCTGACTCTCTCCGTGTTGTTCTCAAGTTCTCAATGCTGTTCTAGAATAATCAGGAGAGGTCTGGGTTTCTACCAAGTGTTGTTATGGAATCTTTTGTATGGTTCTCTAATCCTTGTTGTTTTACAAACCTCGGTGCAGTTTTATAATCCTAGGTGATGACCTGGAAGCTTCTTTACATTACTATAGTCCTTTGTGTTGCTCTAACATTCTGAATACAGTTCTAGAATCATCAGCAGTGTTCTGTTATACTCTGTGTTGCTTAAGAATATTTAGTCTGGTCCTCAATCCCTAGAATTCTCAGTAAAGTTGCAGAAGCTTCATCAGAGTTTCATTAATGGGTTTTAATAATCCCATGTGTTGTTAATCCTTCACACAGTTCTGTAATCTTGGAAAATATTCTCGAATATTCTTTACAGTTTACAGTTTTACAGTCCCCTGTGTTGCTCTAGATTTCTCAGTACTGTTCTAGAATTAATAGCAGAGTTCTGCTTTTTAATATAATCCCATGTGCTGTTTTAGAAAACTTCATATGGTTCTGTAATCCTGGGTGATGGTTTGGGATCTTCAGTGTGGTTCTGTAATCAGTGAGGATGTTCTAGAATCTTCTTTAAAGTTTTATAGTCTTCTGTACTAGTCTAGAATTCTTATCGCAGTTCTAGATCCTAATCAGCAGAGTTTGGGATTTCTGTAAACCTATATCCTATTATAGAATTCTTCCTATGATACTGTAATCCACCGTTTTGCTCTAGAATATTCGATAAGGTATTGCAATCCTCTCTGCTACTCTACAATTCTCCAATTCATTATATTATCGTATGTGTCGGTCTAGACTCCAGCATATGGTTGTTAATTGCATAGGTTGTACAGGGCATGGTCCTTTATGTTGCTCGAGAATTCTAGAATCCTCAGGATGATTCGATGATCCTCGCTTTCTGTTGCTTTTGGATACAGTACATTCTTTTGGCAGTTAAGTGATTAGGATGAAAGCTCAGCAGCAGATGCTAAATCACAAAAATAAGTAAGTTCTGACAGTTCACACTTAACATGAAAGCACCTTCTGAAACCCATTATCCCAGGTGACATCAGGTCATGCACGAAACTCAAGTTTTTAAAAACTTTTTTTCAGAGTTAGCATGACTATTCGGAGCTTATCTGATGACATCACCGTGTTGCTTCTTAGAACATTCAACAGAACAGTAGCTGAAGGAAACACACAACAGTTCACGTTTTCTTTCCTCCACCTGCTGTATGATCCATCATCAGCTGTCAACAAGGTTTGTACCACACACACACACACACACACACTGGTGGAGAATTAAGTGATTGTTTCCTGCTGATTGCTCGATGATGTCATGTCCAAGTCATTCATTTCTATTTATCTGCACTAAAGAGTGTGAGGAAACTGCATGCGCACACACACACACACACACACACACAGGGGTGCACACATTCCAGCCTCACATTTCACTCTTCGGTTAATGAATGAATAGTGTTGCCATGACAACTTGCTAAAAGCTAGGAGATTAAGAGCTGAGGAAAAAAAATTAAACAGAAACAGAGAGACTCTGTGTGTGTGTGTCCATGTTTGTACATCGCATGCATGAATGTTTGTTTTTAATTTACTTTTATTTGCCTTATTATTTATATTGTATGACTATTTTATTTAAAATTTATAAACTTGTCTGTCTGTTGAACAGTGCTAAAATTATAATAAAGAACATTAGACACTGAAAGGGCACATGTCTGCGCGTGCGCACACACACACACACACACACACACACACACACACTCAGGATTTGCAGTGGCTGTTTGTAAGCATATGCAGGGCTGCATTCTTTAGCCAGACAGCCTGCCAGCACACACACACACACACACACACACAGTCAATTTATTAAAAACAAGATAGTGGCTCATACAGAAACGGCCCTATGGTTGCAGTTTTACAGCACACACTATCATCCACCTTAAAAAGAATATGATTATATCAGACCATTTTAAAAACATGTTAGAATATCAAACACGCTCCACTATCAAACATGCTACATTATCAAACACATTACAGTATCAAACGCAACAATTTCAAGCATGCTGCAATATAAACACACTGCAATATGAAACACGCTACAGTTCCAAACATGCAATATCAAACACACACCAGTATTAAACATGATAAAACTATTAAACATGCTACAGTATCAAACATGCTACACAATCAAACACACAACAGTATCAAACATGCTACACAATTAAATATGCTACAGTATCAAACACGCTGCAATATCAAACACACACCATCAAACATGCTACAAGATTAAAAATGCTACAGTATCAAGCACACAACAGTATCAAACATGCTACACTGTCAAGCACACAACAGTATCAAACATGCTACAGCATCAAACACGCTGCAATATAAACACACTGCAATATCAAACACACAATAGTACCAAACACACACCACTATCAAACATGCTACACTATCAAACGCACTACAATGTCAAACGCACACTATCAAACACACTACAGTTTAAAACATGCTACAATTTCAAACGCTATAGTATCAAACATGCTACAGTTTCAAACATGCTGCAATATAAACACACTGCAGCATCAAACACACAACAGTAGCAAACACGCATGTAAATGTCCCTGAGACTGGGTGGAACACTTTCACATACCCCCACCACCCGACTCAAACCAGGGAGCCATCCAACCTACAGCCAACTCCCCCCGACAGAAAAGACAGTCCCCCACTGTCTGTACCCCCTGCCTGTGGATCACCTCAAGTTTGAAAGACTGGAGGACTTGATACCAACATGTGAGACACACATTGGCATCTTTCATGTGGTGGAGCCACTGGAGCAGGTTGTGATCCAAGCAGAAAGGGTGAAAGCAGGTGAAAGGGTGCCCCTGCAGGTAGTATTGGAGGGTGAAGAATGCCCATTTGATGGCCAAGCACTCCTTTTTGATAGTGCTGTACTTTGTCTCCCACACAGAGAGCTTGCGGCTGAGGTACAGCACAGGGCACTCCTCCCCATCCACCACCTGGGACAGAACAGCCCCCCTCCCGTCTGATGCATCTGTCTGTAAAATAAAGCGGAGAGAGAAGTCAGGGGAGTGTCATAGTGCCCCCCCACACACAGTGCAGTCTTTACCTTGGTGAAAGCCTGTTGGCACTGCTCCATCCACTGGAATGGCTCTGGAGCCCACTATTTAGTGAGATCAGTCAGCAGACTGGTGATGTCAAGATGGTTAGGCACAAACCTATGATAGTAGCCAGCCAGTCCCCTGTCTCATCCCCTTTTTGGTCTTGGGCCTTGGGTAGGTTGCAATGGCTGCGGTTTTGTCAATTTGGGGCTTTACCTACCCATGACCCAAGTGGAAACATAGACACCATATTTCCACCTGTCCAATCACACACTTCTTTGGGTTAGCCATGAGTACCATATGTCTCAACGAGTCTAGGATTGTCCTGAGATGTGTTATATGTTGCAGCCAGTCATCCAAGTAGGCTGTGGCATAGGCGGCATGCAGGTGGAGGATTTTGTCCATGAGCAGCTGGAATGTCACCGGGGCCCTCAATAACCAGAATGGAAGGGTGATGAATTAGTGTAAGCCAAACAGGATGGAAAAGGCCTTTTTTTTTCTTGGGATAGAGGAGTCAAGGGGATCTGCCAATATGCCTTGGTTAGATCCAGTGTCAAGTGAAAACAAGTGGCACCTAACCAAATGAGCAACTCATGCAAGGCATTAGATACACGTCAAATTTAGACACTGCATTGACCTTTATGTAGTCCACATAGAACCGGACCAACGCATCAGTCTTGGGGACCAAGACCACCGGGCTGCTCCAGTCACTATGCGACTGTTTGATTATTCCCTTCTTGAGCATGGCTTTGAGTTCATCCCAAACCACAGTTTTCTTATGTTCAGGCAAGTGGTAATGGCAGCTCCGCACCACCACCCCTGGGGCTGTCTCAGTGTGGTGTTCGATGAGGTGAGTGAAGCTGGGAAGGGGCGAGAACACATTGAAAAACTCTGCTTGTAACTTGGCAACCTCTGCAAGTTGGGACAGCGAGAGGTGGTCTCCACAGGGGACCAGTGTGGGTCAAGCAGTTACTTTTGTTTTTACCTCCAGCTCCAACTTTGCACTCTCTGGAACTACCAATATCAATGCCACAGGAACCAGCTCATTACAATATTTAAGCAGACTACGGTGGTATCTGCAGCATCCCATGCCTATCCATTTGGTTCGCCTCATAGTCGATGTCCCCAACTTGCTGAGTGAGCTCAAAGGGCCCCAGCTCCACCTCCAGCTCTGCAGCATCCTGCCCCATCCGTTTGGTTCACCTTATAGTCGACATCCCCAACTTGCCAAGTGACCTCAAAGGGCCCTTGCCACTTAATGAGTAATTTTAAGCTTGACATGGGTAATAATATGAGCACTTTATCTCCGGAAGTGAACTCTCAGAGGTGCACACCCCTGTTGTACAGCCAGGCCTGCCACCTGCCACAAATTCTCCTGGATTAGGTGACTGAGTGTATGGAGTCCTGTGTGCAGGTCAAGAATGTATTGAATTTTGTTTTTACTGTTCGAAGGTCCATCCTCTCAATATTCCCGCAGCAACACATCTAGGGCACCGCAAGGCTTATGTCCATATAATAATTTGAATGGGGAAAACCCCATGAAGGCTTATGGGACCTCTCATATTGCAAATAACAGGGGCTTAAGCCACTTATCCCAATTCCATGTCTTTGCTCACAAACTTACTAATTAATTTCTGAAGGGTTTGATTAAACCATTCAACCAAGTTGTCTGTGGGTGACAAACACTGGTGCAGATGGATTTAACCCCCAGTAATTCATAGAGTTTGCGAAGGGTGCGTGAGATAAACTTAGTGCTCTGATCAGTCAAGATTTCTTTTGGAATCCTGACTCGGGAGATAATTTTAAACAGTGCCTCTGCGACATTGCATGCTGTATTTGGCTGAAAAATGTGACCATTGACTACTTTCACCTGGTCAAAAGCATGATGCAGAGGCTTGTCTCACAGTTGCACCAAAGGGAAATCCTCGAGGGCATTCCCAAAAGAGACGGGCAGGGCACTCCTCCTCTCTGTGTCGCTATGACGCGGAACTGACATGGACAGCTCTGAGATGGCTTCCCCAGACAATGCTACACTGGGATCCCCCCCAAGATGCTCTGCTGCAGGACCCACACACTATTACATACTCCATTAGACACTTGAACCCTAACCAATCTGTCCCCAGAATCAGCAGGTGGGTGAGGTGCAGGCTAACTGCCGCCTCTACACTATCCTTTGTTCCCTGAAATTGGATGTGAATAGACACCAGCAGATATTCGTGAACATCCCCGTGACCACACAATACCTTCACCAAGCATGCTGTCCCCAATGCCTCACCTTGAATCAGGCTTTGGTGGATGGAGGTCTGATTACAGCATGAATCCACCAACACATGAAAGGTATCCCCTTGAATATGTATCAGTATGCGATATGCTCCAGCTCGATCGAGGGCAGTCTCTGGCGTATTGGGAATCCAGACCATGGTTCCCACCTCCATCATGTGGTACTTGTCCTTTAAATGTCCAGGCTCCCTGCAGCACCAGCATACTGGCCCAGACTTCACCTCTGCACTGGTGCTTTGGGGACCACTCAGCTGAGGGGGAAAAGACACAGAAACATAAGGTGAGGGAGGGAGGTGAACACCACGGGTTGACCCCTGCTTCTGTGGTGCAGGGACAGGAAGAGGGGGCAATGAGGGAGGGGGAGAGAGAGAAAGAAAGAAAAGAAAGAGAAGATGCAGGATTCTGCCTGCCACTGGAACCACTGCCAGGTGGTCCTCCGTCAATGTGATCACTCGGTCCAGTGACGCCGGGCAGTGGCACTGGACCCACTCTGCTGTTCCTCCCAGCAGCCAAGCAATGAACTGCTCCAGCGCCACCGCATTGATGATCCGCTTGGTGTCATAGTCTTCTGCTCTCAGCCACCACCAGCAGGAGTCCCGGAGCTATCGGCCGCATGCGAATGGCCAGCCAACCTCCTCAAGACTCAGAGTGTGGAAGTGCTGAGGATGTTGTTCTGGGGTACAGCTGACACGTTGCAGGATGGTTTGCCTTAGGTTGGCATAATGCAGCCAGGTGTCGGCAGGGAGTTTTTGAGTGGCGAGCTGGGCCTTTCTGGTCAGAAGGAGCAGAATGTGAGCTGTTTGCTGCTCGACTGGCCACCCACATGCCTCCACAGCTTGCTTGAATATGGCCAGGAAGGACTCCGTGTCATCGTGAGGCCCCATCTTTGTTAGGGTGATGTGGGGGAAGCCCGCAGACATGGCGGCTGTAGGCCCTGCCGATGTGAGCAGGTTCTAGAATGCCTGTTGATCCTCCTGCTGGGCCTGCAGCAAGCCTAGAAGCGCATGCATCTAGTTCTGCTGGGCAGCGGCAAAGGCATAGATGAGCTCTCTGAAGGGTGAGGACTCCATGCGTGCTGTTCCCTTCAGTGTCCCAGGTCTCAGCACCAGGGTAAATGTCCCTGAGAATGACTGAAGCACAGGCCAGTGAGTAATGATGGCAAATTTGTTTTATAAAAATTGTTTTATTTCTGCACAGCTTTTCAGCCACGACTACTGTGAGTGACACACACTGCACACACACACACGAATGCGCTGCTCAGGAGAACTGCCTCCTCTCTGTCTCCTTATCAGCCCTCAGCCATCACTGCACAACACACACACACAAAATATCAATTAACCAGAGATGTTATTGTTTTGCCACTTATCTTCCCTGGCCTGATTCTCCATTCATGAACTGATGCTTGGCCATATGGCCCCGCTGCCACAATGTGACAGAAACAAACACTACAGTATCAACACATGACAGTATTGAACACGACGGTAACAAATGCTACAGTTTAAAATACCCTATATTATTATTATGTCCAGTTCATCAAACTTTATGTATTTTGCTCAGAAATATTTAATAGTACGAAATCAGTGAAGGCTGCTAATTATGCTAATCTACTTTAAAAGAAGAATTATACAAGCTGATCTTAACAGAGCTGCAGTTAAAGCAGATCCATGTCCATTAACATAATGCATGCATGCATGCGCACATGTGCACACAGCATTAGGCACCATGGTATAATGATGACACTCGCACATTAAAACAGACCACTCAAAAATTGGAACGTAAATGGCGTCAAACAAAATTGGTAGTGTTCAAATTAGCGTGGAAGGAGAGCTTCCTGAAGTATA
>JAODXR010000025.1:14224471-14235322 GCA_028877395.1 Cathorops festae
GTGAACTCAAAATTTTAAGGCAGCCCTTGCACTAACTTTTTTAAGTTAAAACAACAAATCATTTTTTACAGTGCATGGCTGGAGATTAAACTGGCAGAGTCTACTGACAGACACCTTTCAGTTTTAGCCAGCACTAACTTTTTTAGCAGTTTGTGCTACAGTAGCTCTTCTGTGGGATTGGACAATAAGGGCTAGCCTTCGTAGCCCATGCGTATCAGTGAGCCTTTGACATCCATGACCCTGTCACCAGTTCACCAGTGACAGTCTTTCCTTGGACCACTTTTGGTAGGTACAAACCACTGTATACCGGGAGACCCCACAAGATGTGTTATTTTTGAGATATTCAGACCCAGTCATCTATCCATCACAATTTACTCCTTGTCACAGTCAGTCAGATCCTTATGCTTGCCCATTTTTCCTGCTTCCAATACATTAACTTCAAGAACTGACTGTTCTTTTGCTGCCTAAAATATACTACCCCTTGAGAAGTGCCATTGTAAAGATATAATGTTACTCACTTCATCTGTCAGTGGCCATAAGTTTATGGGTGATAAGTGTATGATGTCTTGCATCCTCTCAAAAACTTGATGAGCTTGCTGCAGACACTGAACAATGTGTATGAAGAGTCAGGATTCATCACGATTGTAACAAACTAGTCTTGTAAAAGAGTTGAGAGTATGAGGTTAGGCTCATTGGCAAGCCATCAAAGCTCTCTCCAAGCTGCTGCCATGGGTTATGGACAAAGAAGAAAGACCCCTCCTATGCCCCGTCATCAAAGAGATGCCAGTTTTCACTGCTGAACCCTCTGAAGATGTGCAGAGTTGACCACAGAAACACTGAAGAAGGTACCATGAAGGGACCAGCATCATTCCTCAAGAAGCTTTTCAGAAGCAAGTCACATGTGTGTGCAAACACTACAGGGATTGTAAGATCTAGTTCTATATAACAAGTGGTATATCTTGGTCCTTGAGGGCTTAGTTTTACTCATTGTTGGTATGAACATTGTGCAAGTGTTGATTATTTGGCTTATTTGACCTACTATTAAAAGTAATAATTAATATAAGATTCAGTTTGGTAATGATACTTATGACGTATGAATGCTGAAGTTCAAGTTTGTTTGTTTTTTATCTGAACTAATGTTACTGTAGAAAGACCCTGATGTGGGTGGAGTACAGAAGCACGGCAGGCAGTTGTTTGCTTATTGCTGCTTTCCAGCACACGACTCAGACACTCTCTCTCTCTCTCTCTCACACACACACACACACAGGCTACTAGGAAGCCCTTGGCACTGACCTCCCCTTCTCATTCTCCTTTTATAGGGCGCGGTCACTGGAGGAAACACACAAACACACGTTAATTGACAACAGGTGTAGTGACATGACCACTCACCTTCCCTGACTCTGCCCTCCATTCACAGACTACCGCTCAGCCATGCCTCCACTGCCACACATACCAAATTTGAAGAAGGTATACATTTAATGAGATGGGTAGTAAGTATAATAACCACTGGATTAGTAGTAGTAATAGTAGTCAGTTCTGTTGGTTCACTAGTATGTTTTTTATGTTCTCTTTTATGACCAGTGATGCCAAGAAGTCACATAGATGGTTTGAAGTTTTAAAATGGATATGATTTTTTTTCCATTAGCATTGCCCATATATTTTTATTAGTATATTTGTAAATTACTGATTTGTTTCTTTTTGCAATAGTAGTTTTCAGATAGGAGTGTATTGGATAAATACTGTACATCATGATGTGTCCTTTGGCTGACATCTAGTGGGAAAATCATGCAAACACACACAATCACAAAAAAAATCATAATTTGCTGTTAAAGATTCAAAGGTTTTATTTGTCATGTACAAAGTTTAGGGTACAATGTATCATGAAATGCTAAGTGCTGGACTGTACAGGTAAGTATAAAGCATATTAAAAATAATAGAAAGTTCTATATATTTTTGTTGAAAACAATGAATTTTTTGATGAGAGGTTTGTTTTTCTCTAAATAAATTCATTTCAATTAAAGGTTGAATTTTTCTAATTTTTTTCAGTGTGAGATGACGTGACTTCACCAAAAGGTGGATTTTTTTCTACCCCTTTTTACTAATCTTTACGGGGGGCAATAATCATGGCAGGTCCTGAACATACTGTCCTGGATGGAGAAGTTGCCATATCAGGTAGTGATGGTACCTGTTAGGATGCTCTCATTTGTACAGGTACAGTGTGCTGCACAAGTGTTTGTCTTGTTTTGTCACTTTACAAGTTGAAATTAAAATAGATTTTTTTGGGGGGGGGTTAGCACCATTTGATTTACACAACATGCCTACCACTTTAAAGGTGCAAATTGTTGTTTTTTTGTGACACAATAAGATGAAAAAAAAAACAGAAATCTTGTTGGTTCAAGGTTTGAATCTGGGTTTTTTGAAGCAGAGCCATCCACAAAAAGCACTAAGCCTGGGTTTTGCAAAGGAACCTCGCTTAGATCAGGGTGCGATTAACAAATCTGGATACGCAACAGTGAGGCTCACCGTTCTCCTCCGTGGGTAACAGCGTTGTAGGGTTTGAGAGAGAGCAGCGTTTCACTGTGATATTAGGCATCTCAAGTAACACAGCATGGTATCTGAGCCAGCAAGCATCTGACAGATGAGATGTTTTCTGTTCTAGGAGAAGAGCAGGAACAGCACGTTGAACTAATAATGTTAGCTCGGAATATCCCACGTCTCATAAGGCTACCATGGCCTTTTCAGTGGTGGCAATGGCTCTGAGACAAAGCGGCAACTCCGCTGCGACAGAATCAAGTTTAGCAGAATAATACACAACTGGTCATAACTTACCTCCATGTTGTTGTAGTAACACTGATGTCATACATCCTAATTTTTCACCAACCATCTGGATGAAAGGACAAGTGGGGTCTGGAAGCCCCAGTGTGGGTGTGCTTTGGAGAGATAACTTTTAAGCTCAGCAAATGCATCTTTCACTTCAGTGGTCCATGTCACCTTATGAGGTTGTAGGCCTTTTCCTGTGGATCAGTGAACTAAGAGGAGCCTCAAGAATATCATGGTTAGGAATAAATGTACGAAAATATAAGCACATACCAAGAAATTACATCATTTGCTTCTTGGTTAGAGGTTTTTGGTATATTTTGAATGGCTGTGATTCTTTTGTGAATGGCTGTGATCCCAGAGACTTACCCAGGCTTGACACAGTGTCCAAGAAATTTCACCTCTGTTTGGACAAACTGGAGCTTATGTAGGCTGACCTTATGACCTTCTGCAGCCAAATGTTTCAACAAGGAAATTGTATCAGCTCTGCACTGCTCCTCAGAAGGTGCAGCCAAAAGTAGATCATCTACATATTGCAGCAAAGTCAAACCTTCTGTTAATACAAGAAAACTGAGACTCTGTCTCAACGCTTCATTGTAAATAGTGGGAGACTCACAATAGTCCTGACATAGGTGTGTGAAAGTATATGGTCAACCATCGAACTGAAAAGTGAACCAGAACTGGCTGTCTGAATGAACAAGCATACTAAAGAATGCATTTGCAAGGTCTACTACAGAAAAATGTGTGCTATTTAGTGGTATTTGTGGTTAGTGGTGTAGTGGTTAGCACGGTCACATCACAGCAAGAAGGTTCTGGGTTCGAACCCAGCAGCTGGCAGGGGCCTTTTTGTGTGGCGTTTGCATGTTCTCCCCATGTCTGTGTGGGTTTCCTGTGGGTGCTCGGGTTTCCCCCACAATCCAAAGACATGCAGTTTGGTTGACATGGAGTGGCCTTGAGCTGAGGTGCTCTTGAGCGCATGGTACCTGACCCCTGACTGCTCCCCAGGCGCTCTGGTATGGCTGCCCACTTCTCCGAGTGTGTGCGTGTGTTCACTGCTTCAGATGGGTTAAATGCAGAGGATGAATTTCACTATGCTTGAAGTGTGTATGTGACAAATAAAGATGGTTTCTTCTAAGAATAGTATGAGGGTTAGGAACATTGGGAGCTCAAGCTCTTACAGCTGCATTTACCACCTGTAGGTCTTGTACAAATCTCCATTCAGCCTGTCTCAGTGTGTTTCTTAACTGGGAAAATAGGAGTGCGCGTGGGGAAGTTAGGACAATCTACAATTACCCCTGCTGCCTTTAGTGAATTGAACACAAGCCTAATGCCCTCTATGGCTTCAGATTTCAGGGAATACTAGGACTTACAGGGTCTAAAATCAGATTTCAGGGTGATCATCACTGGCTCAATACCCCTTATCGGTCCTATGTCATGTTTACCCTGTGCCCAAAGCTGTTTAGGAACCTCCACTAAAGACAGGGAGTCAACTGTGAGTTTAGTGAATTGCCATCCCAACCACATCTCTGACTCCAGCTTTTCATCAACTGACACTACGTCTCTCTTCACAGAGACAACAAAATCCAAATTTGCTTGAAATACATTTATGTTTTTACTGTACAGTACCTTTCCTTTGGCTCTTTTCGTCTCAGAAGATGGTCGACAGCTTCTTCCATGTCTCATGGCTTCAGTCAGTCACTGGTACTCTGTGCAGTCATGGCTAGGCAGCGCTTCTCATGACTAATGAGTCCAATGTTAGCACGGCAGGCTCTCTCACAGAATGCACAGCAAAACATTTGACCATCATTGTTCTCCTCTGTTCTTTTCTTCCTCCTATGTCTTGCTTCCAAAACCTGCCTCTCTCAGGCAACCCTATACAGTCCCATACCAGTGTGTACTGCTGATCTCCATCTACTTCTGTCCATTGCTATATTTTCCCAGCTCTCTTTGCATATGGAGAAATCTTGAAGGGTAGCTTTGCATACGTCTTTGTACCTCAGCTTGGGCCTTCCTCTGGGTCGACTCCCAATAGAGAGTTCGCCGTACAGTACTCTCTTTGGAAGCTTGGTGTCCTCCATCCTGCTCACATGGCCTAGCCAACATAGCCTGTTTCGCTGCAGGATCTCGAACAACGGCAGTATGCCTGCTGGAGTACTTCTTCATTTGTGATTTTGTCCTGCCATTTTAAGTTTAAAATCTTGCACAAGCAATGTAGGTGGAAACTGTTTAGTCTTTTTTCTTGCCGTGAATAAACTGTCTATGTTTCACTGCCATATAGTAGAGTTGACAGTATGCATGTGTTGTAGATCCGTACCTTTGTCTTTCTTGTCAGCTTCTGGTTCTCCCAAACTGTCTTGCTTAGTTTCCCATAGGAAGCAGCAGCTCTACCAATCCTCAAATTTATTTCTTCATTCAGAGAATTGGTACTTGCCGCTACTAATCCCAGGTAGGTAAACTTCTCAACTTTTCGGAGAGAATTTCCATACAGTGTGATTGAAGGGAGGACTGCAGTGCCTTGCCCCATTACCTCCATCTTCTTGACACTGATGGTAATGCAGAACAGATCACAGGCCCGGGCTAAATTGCCCAACAGTCCCTGCAGAGTTGCCTCCTCATGTGCCGTGAGTGCTGCATCATCAGCGAAAAGGAGTTCTCTGCACAACAGCTCAATAGTTTTACTTTTTGCCCTGAGTCTTGCCAGGTTAAGCAGTGAACCATCTGTATGTGACCGGATATAAATGCCATCCTGGTTTCCATTGAAGGCAAAGCGGAGGAGTACAGCAAAGTAGATGCTGAAAAGAATCGGTGCCAGCACACACCCCTGCTTAACTCCATTTCTGACATCAAAACAGTCAGAGGTAGAGCCATCAAACTGAATACAGGCTTTCATGTCCTCATGAAAGGATATAACCAGTTTCAGGAGTTTAGGTGGACATCTGATACTCTTGAGTACTTTGTAGAGGGCAGAGCTGCAGACAGAATCGAACGCCTTTGTCTAGTCTACGAAGGTGATGTAAATTGGCATACACTGCTCTCTACACTTCTCCTGTAGTTGTCACAATGTGAAGGTCATGTCCATGGTAGACCACCCTGCTCTAAAACCACACTGAGACTCTGAGAGCACACGTTCTGCTAGCGTCTGTAGGTGCTTGCGTATTATCCTTGCAATAGCCTTCCCTGTTATGCTCAGCAGTAAGATTCCCCTGAAGCTGTTGCAGTTTCCTCGGTCAACAATGTTCTTATAAAGGGTCACAATCTTGGCATTGCACATTTCATGAGGAATTTTGCCTTCTTCCCAACAATGTCAAAGGAGTTCATACAGATAGCACAGTATTACCTCCTTGTTTTCCTTCAGGACTTCTGCCAGTATGCCATCCTGACCAGGTGCCTTGCCACTGGGTAGAGCACTCAGCGCCTCGAGAAGTTCACTCTCCTCAGGCATCATATCCAACTCTGCTAGTTCTGGGAATACTGGTAGGACCTCATCCAGTCCGGGTTTCTCTGGTATTTCTTCTGAGTACAATTCAGAGTAATATTCCACCCATCTTTCAAGCTGTTTGGATTTGTCAGTTATTACTTCTCCCTCCTTTGACTTCAGTGGCGCAGTCTTAGAGACCCTTGGGCCAAGAGCTATTTTCATGAGGCTGTGCATCATGCCTACATCACCCCTATCTGAAGCAGATTGAATGGAAGAGCACAAATCTGTCCAGTACTGGTTTGCACACTTCCTAGCTTCCCTCTGTGCCTCTGATCTTGTGTGATGAAGATGATCTAATGTGGCTTGTGATGGGTTTATTTTGTGTTCAAACATTACCACCCTTTTAGCATCAAGCAAGGGCATAAGAGAACCGGCATACGCCTCAACCCAGTCCTTGCTTGCCTGCCTCTTTTTTCCACAACTGGCAACTGCACTGTCGTAGATGCTCTTACTCAGCGTATGCCACACTTCATCGACTGTGCCGCCAGTCACACGCTCTTGCATTATCCGAGAGAACTCCCTAGAAAAAGTTTCCTTTCTCTCCGGCTCCCTGGCTACCATAGCATTGACTCGGGGCCTGGCCTCTGGTCTCCGCCTATGGATGCGTTTATGTGTGATCTCCACTCCGCTGGCTACTAGTGAGTGATCTGTGTCACAATCTGCACTGTGAAAGGAGCGGGTTACCTTGACAGTGTTCAGATGTTGTTTACAGATGATTATCAAGTCTAGTTGATGCCAATGTTTGGCCCTTGGGTGGCACCATGATACTCTCCGACACTCCTTCACTCCAAACATTGTGTTAGTGATGATGAGCTCCCTCTCTGAGCAGAACTCCAAAAGTCTCTGTCCATTCTCATTCATCTTCCCAACACCAAAGTGACCAAGTGATACAGGCCAAGTATCATGGTCTCTGCCTAACCGTGCGTTAAAATCACCAAGGATATAGAGCTGTTCTCCTTGTGAGATCGAAGTAAAGACCTGACCAAGCATTTCATAGAAATTGTCTTTCAGCTCTACCAGTGCAGTGAAGGTTGGTGCGTATACGTTGATGAAATTGACATAACCTCCAGCCGAATTTAGCAATGACATCAAGCGTTCCGAGATCCCAACAGGTGTAGTTATGGATTGAACAAGGGTGTTTCTCACAGCAAAACCAACATTATACCACCGAGGCTGATTAGCTTCCAGTCCCTTCCAGTAGAAGGTGAAATTTGCTTCCCTCAAACACCCATCTTCAGCAATCCTTATTTCTTGAAGAGCAACAATGTCCATCTGCAGTTTCTGAAGTTCCTCATCAATGAGAGCAGTCTTTCTAATTTCTCTATGTCTGATGTCTATGTTGTCAAATCCGGGTAACATAGTTCTCACATTCCATGTTCCAATACGCAAGTACTTCTTTCTATTCTTGGTAACGGGTACAGTTTTTCATCTGTCATTCGACTTTTGGTCTATCCTCATGCATCCTGTGAGGTGGACAGACATGATGGGTCGACACCTTACTGGCCTGGGGCTGCCAGGCTTTGGTGGGTGCTAGTCATATCCTATGCAGCTAAACGGCTGCTCCCACCATCAAAAATGGCCTGTGGCATCCTCCCTTGTGCCAATTTGGGAGAACTTATAACCCCTAACTGCCGTTTCCCACTGAGATAACGGACCTCTGCTGTGCCGGGGCATACTAGGGAGCAGTGCCTTGCCCATAGTGCACCACCCCCCACTCGACTCTAAGAACTCATTCTGAAGGAGAGACAAGGTCTATACATCCAAAGTATCCCTAGAGCTGCAGATGCCAGAAGGTGGCTGTGGATCGCTCCACACCAATGACTGCCTACGGGTCCCTACCTCTGGAGTTTTGATCAGGGTTTACTCCCTTAGCCTTGGCCTAGACAGGCAAAACCTACAAGACAGCAGGTGGTTTGAAATCAGGGTTTTCCTTCCCCTAGACGAACTGCCTTTCAGGGCTAGCAAGCTCTGTCTACCCAGCTGTTTTTGTTGTTGTACTGCCTTTCGTCTGACCTCTCATCTGTAACCTGCCCGGCATGGTTGAACCTGCCAGGGGCTTTGAGCCCCCGCCGGTATAGCCCACAGGGTCCTTGAGGCACTCAAGCTTCCCAACCACGGCAAGATAGCAGTACGGGGGGAAGATTATTATTATTGGTTACTTTTGAGGATTTTTTTTCAAGTCATCACAGTGGAGCCCTTTGTCATGGAGACAGTATTTGGGGTCAGGTCTTTGTTATTTTTCTCTGTCATAAGTAAGAACAATTATAGCCAATAATACCATGTTTGTTTGTTTCAGATTGAGTAAGAATAGGTCTTTTGGTAGGTCTACTCATCGAGACACATACAGATACTGATACCAAAATAAACTTAGTAACCTACTTAGTATTAAACAATCATGGGTGCCACCCAACATATTATTTAACTCTGTTTATGTTTCCCCTGTTTAAATAGTGGTCATGCATTTTGTAAGTTGATTTTAAATCAAGTGCTTTAGTCAGTTAAATTATTTACCAGATATAGCTTCATAAATTCAGCTTCTGTTTTTTTTTAAAGACAGCTTTAATGCACAGTAGCTGAGTATTTCTCTTCTTCTTCCCATAGCCAGCAAGGGCCGTAGGGGCACCACTGATGACATTTTAACATTTTAACAGTCCATCATTGGTGTGTTTAGGACATTTTAAACTTGGTAGAGCCCATCCCTCTCCAAGCTTGATCAATGGACAATTTAGAGTAGCCAGTTAGCCTAACTGAATGTCTTTGGACTGTGGGGGAAAGCGGAGCACCCAGAGGAAACCCATGCAGACATGGGGAGAACATGCAAACTCAATAAAACAGCAATATAAAAAGTTACACATGCAGTATGGGAAACTATTATAAAAAAATCAACTTTTGACTTAAGTCTAAGATTGCATCGTGATCCTGGGCCCATATGAACAGCATCAAAACATTGATAAATGAGTGATTATTTAAATAAAACTTGATATCAGGAAACATTTAAAAAAAAAAGCCTTCGGAAACTTGCAGATCTGCTGTGTCATGTTCAGTATAAATGCATTTTCTTCAATAAATGCTGCTAGTGAGGTACACTGAACATTACACATACCTGAAAGAGAACCCTTTGTGGTTTGGGAGTTTTATCGCTCCGACAGGCTCGTTCAGCTGTCAAGTGCTTCAGTACATTGAGAGGCAAAGGCCAAAGAATGCCTCTTCGTTTTACAGGTTTTGGAATATCGCTAGTTCCAGATGATGAACAGTGTCAATTGTTATAATTTTCTATAACTGAAGGCCATTCCACACACCATGAAAATATCGCTGGGTCATTATACATACATGTTTTTCCCACCAGAGAAATATAAGCTGCAAACACTTGTCCATTTCAATTCAGTATGAAGGTTTTCGCTGCAGATTAAACTTATCCATTTCTTTCTTCTCTTCTTCTCAACTGGCAGCTGATAAAAGCTCAAATTAGGTGTTCTCTTTGTTGTGGAGACGCAGTAAGGCACACAGCAGTTCACTTTAGGTGGCATGGTTAAAACCGGTTAGACAGAACAATGCGGTGTTTAACAAAGGCGAAAGTAAACAATACGCCAGAGCTGATCCCAGGTATCACCCATAATGCATCGCGGTAAACTAGTGATGACGTTGTTAGGGGTTGGGGTCATTTTGAGTAACTTTCTTAGGCACTGATGTTGGAATGTGTTGAGTTTCTTTCCTTCAGCTTTAGTGGTTTTCCATGTCTCACATCCATATATCAATACAGGTCTTACTAATGATGTATTTTTGTTTCTCTTCCAATCCCTCTTGCTGTCCATACGTTTCTTAAGCAATGGAATGCCCCTCTTGCCTTCTGCAGTCTATGCCGTATATCACTACGACCTCCTCCTTCTTTGTTGATCACTGCTCCAAGGTATATAAATTCGTCCACGTTCTCCACTTTTACGTTATTGACACTGACCTGCTCTTTACTCTTTGCTTGGTAGGATCTTATAGTAGGTTAATTTTCATCCCAAATCTTGCAGTCTCGGTTGTAAGTTTCTGAGTTTTTTTCATCAAGATCACTAAATTTGGATGATAACAGAGCTGTGTCGTCTGCAAAGTCAAGATCTTGTAGAATGGTGTTAAAATGCCACCTGATCCCTCTGGCTTTGTCTGCTGTTATTCTTCACATAATCCAGTCTATGACCAGAAGGAATAGAAATCCCGACAAAACACATCCTTGCTTGACTCCTGACTTTATTTCAAACCATTCAGATGTTTCGCCTTCATCAATAACCGTACGTTTAAATCCATTGGCTATATCCCATTGTATATATAATAGGGCTATTTGCTGAATTTTTATTATTTACTATCTACTGTTTGATCTCAAACACATTAAAAAGGCAATAAATTACACTAGAGTTGCGACTGCAATTATCAACAGTCCATAATTATCGACGCCTTTTCAGATTTACCAATCATCATCATCATCATCATCCTTCGGCATCCGAGGCCGGGATGTCGGCAACAATAGCATGCCACACAGCACGGTCTCTCATGGCCTGACTCAGTTCACCAAC
>JAODXR010000025.1:19032714-19046727 GCA_028877395.1 Cathorops festae
TCTGAATAAAATATGGAATTTTGAAACTTCCACATCATTGCATTCTGTTTTTATTTACAATTTGTACTTTGTCCCAACTTTTTTGGAATTGGGGTTGTATTTGTGTAACTGGCTCCTATAAGCTCCATGGCAAGATGATGCAAAAAGTGCTTGGAAATCTGGATACATTTGAACTGGCAGTGTGGATTGCTAATTATCTCAGTTAATTTTCATTAATGACAAAATGCATAAAAATACACAAATATTGTAGCACTTTGGGCCCTGTTGAGTTATGCATGCGTAGTAAGGAGTTAATGCTGAAATTGCACACACTGACCTCAGCATATATGTTCTATTCAGACAATTGTGTAGAAGTTGCAAGCATAGGGGTCAAAAACAGCTACTACATCTGCCCTCTGCTTTGAGAACAAGTATTGGTCTACACATTTCAACATCTACACATTTCAGATCATTTTTTGCACTGCTTATGAGTCACTTCATCAAAGTCAACTAAAACCCTTAGTCCTTCTCCCAAACTTCCAAAATGGCATGAAGGCCTGGCTTGCAGTGGGCATTCCAGTTTATCCCAAAGGTGTTCAGAGGGGTTGAGGTCATGGCTCTGTGTAGGCCATTCAAGTTGTTCAAAACCAACTTTGGCAAACCATGTGTCTATTGACCTATTTTGTGGCAACAGTTCAAGGAAGTTTGACATATGAATATGATGGTCAGATGTCTACATACTTTTGGCCATATAGTGTATCCTAGCATAAAAAGATGCATTATCCATCAATGGTGCAACCAGGGACCTTGCCCTGATAACAACTAACAATGGAAGGAAACCGAAATGAAAAATGTGGCTTTAATTATCAAAACTATCAAGTACACAATGCTGACCTTTTGAATTCATTCAATTGCATGGTAGCACCGGAAGTTATATATAATCCTCTATGAAAATACTGGAATGGAAAGGCAAATTATTTTGTTTTGAGATCAAATTCAATGAATATGAGCTGATAAATCAGAATTTCAGCTTTCAGCTGATTTCAGCTGATATTTACATGTAGATATGTTAAACACCTTAGAACATGGCACCTTTTGTTTGAACCCACCCATTTCTTAAGCAATCAAAATATTGGAACATGCGACTGACAGGCACTTCTTGTTGGCCAGGTATGCTCTGTTAGATTGATTGTTTAAACAATTAATATCTCTGAATATCTATGAGCCCTGGGTTGCATAATAATAATAATAATAATAATAATAATAATAATAATAATTATTATTATTATTATTATTATTAATTCATCTTGAACTAAAAATATACAATGAATTTACAACAAAACCCAACAAAATCATAGAAACATGTATCCAAAAAATAAGAGTAAAATAGACAATAGAATTTGACTATGTGTGCTTATTTAGGAGGCAACATGTTTTTGAGATAAAACACTTCTTATGTCTTTCAGTTCCTGATAATGGTATTGTAAGACAACTTTTGTTCCTAGTTGCATACTTGTGGGCCACCATTCTTGGAAGGAACATGTGATTTGGATGGTTAGGGACTTTTATAAGTATTTCAAGCTCATGTACGGTCGGCTCATCTCTTCGTTCCTCCAGACTTGCAAGACTTGTCTTCGGGATGCCAATTATGGCCATACAGCGATTTTGCACTTGTGTTTCCTCTGTGAGGTATTTTGGGATGCCACTTCAGACTGGCGATGCATACTCTAGCACTGGACGAATCTTACTGCAGGAACAGTAATCCCTACATCCTTAGGTAGATTAGTCTTCCTGCATTCAATTAGGTGGTGTAACTTTTTTTTTAAGCTTTCTTAATTATTTCATTAACACAATGGTTCCAGCGCAGATTCTGTTGTTACCAAACACCTACGAGTTTAAACGTCAAGACCCTTTCGGTGGCAGCACTTCTGATGTACAGGTTGTCAGGCTGAGTGGACGCCTGGTTGAAGGATATCCACGTCTTTAGTTTTCTTGCTGTTGAGAACCATTTGACCACTCATGCAGATTATCAAGCACCATTTGCACTGTGGACACAGAGACCTTCAACCTACTCATGTACAAGGTGCAATCATCAGCATCCTTGTACATAGCAATATGCTTGCGCATATCCTCTGGTATTGCATCATCGATGTTATTAATGAAAATATCAAATAGCAACAGAGAGATTACAGAACTCTGTGGAACGCTAGCAGGGCAGGGCTTGGTTTTAGAGAGGCAGCCTTACTTGTTGCATTCATCCGGTTAGGAAGCTCTGAATCCATAACCATAAGGTTTTGTTGATACTGAGGTGCTTCAGCTTGGTTAAAAAGTGTGAATGATTCACAAGGTCAAACACCTTGGAAAAATCAAGTAATAACACATGAATATTTTTCTTACCCTGTGGCCTATTATCCGTCCTGTTAAACCATGTCTGAGTGATGTTAATTAACACTGATACAGTTGATCTCCCTTCAGTAAAGGTGTATTGATTTCCTCTTGATTTTAGTACATCTTTGCTTTTGAACTTTCTCCAGAACCTTGGTGAGGATGGGGTGCACTGACATCTGCCTAAAATCTGTTTCTATGTCCTCACGTGGATGTACTTTAGGTACTGGGCTTACAAGTATGCGCTTGTAAGGGGTTGGATATATTTCCTGGCTAATGCTAGAGGAGATTATGTCATGCACAACAAAGGCCAGTTCCTCAGCAAAGTTCTTTAAAAGACAGGCTGGTAGTATATTATCTGCACCCGATGCTTTCCTCAAGCTCCGCTGTTTCAAGGTCATTTTAACCTGAGCTACACTTAGAAGACAAGGTAGAAGGTCAGGGAGACCATCTGGCTGGACTGCTTCCATAGAAGGAGCATAATCTAGGAGCATGGTCTAGTAAACATTTCCTGGAATTTTTTGACAACTTTGGACATGTTGCCATGAGATACAGATATTGGGTTTGATTTAGGTTCTATTGCCCCGCATAGTTCATAAATAGATCTAAACCACTTTGCTGGGTCTGTCGTGTGTGAGCTACTAGCCTTGTCTAGGTAGCATTCTTGTTTAGCCTTGGATATCAGCGCCACTACCTTTTTGGATAGTTGTTCATATTTCTCCATATTACCAGTTGGGCATACTGTCTTTCCTGTATTACGCATTGTATGTTTGCAGTCAGCCATGGCTTATCACTTGGATGCATCCCAATTCTCTTGATGAACATTGTTTCATCAAGGATGTTTAACAAAAGTTCATTGAATATGCAAACCTGAGCATCTAACACCTTGGACCAGTTCTCCTCATTCAAGCGAATAGTCAGCACTGCAATATTTCTGGGTTTCATAACTCTGATACTCCGCAAGATTGGTTTTAAT
Organism: Cathorops festae; assembly: GCA_028877395.1. Lineage (NCBI taxonomy): Eukaryota > Metazoa > Chordata > Actinopteri > Siluriformes > Ariidae > Cathorops > Cathorops festae. The sequence goes on from JAODXR010000025.1 coordinate 19,036,055, forward strand.
TTAGGACAGACCTTTGGTTTTACCAGGATACATTGATGGTCGGACTTGCCCAAAGGCAGAAGATGTACTGCTGGGTCATATAAGCAGGCCATGTTAGTTAATACTTGATCAAGAATATTTTCCCATAAGTAGGAGCCCAAACCAATTCACAATCTGAATCTTCTGCATACATTTTTGAGGTATAAATTATTAAATAAGGCTATATTTGTGGATAACAAATGATAAACTCACATGAGAACTTTCTACATGAGGAAAGCGAGCCATTATGAAGCTGAGAAAAGAGGGAAAAATTGGCCAAAGCTATAGCACAAGCATTGGGCATAACCATTCTCAATAACAATTGAGAATGGTCTGAAAATAAAAGAAACTATGGGTGCACTAACAACCAGACATAGAATAGGGTGCACAACAACAGTTGATGACAGAACATTGTGATAGCTGTGAAGAAAAAAACTAAAAACAACAGTAACATCAACAACTTCCACAGGGCAACGTATCACAATCCACTTCTTGAAGGCTTTCATCAGAGGAAAAGACTAGAAGGTTTTAGACTGACCAATTCAACCTTAACCAAGTATGCATTTCACCTCCTGAAGAAGAGACTGAAGGGATGAACCCTTCCCCCCCCAAAAAAAACAAATAAACAAACAAAATCTGAAAGAAGCTGCAGAACAAACCTCAAAAAGCATCCTGAAAGAAGAATCCAACTGTTTGTTAATGTCAGTGAGTTGCCATCTTAATGCTGTTATTGCAAGCAAGGAATATGCAACCAAATATTAAGTGGCATGTACGATAATACTGTTCCAATACTTTTGGTGACCTAAAGTTTGAGTGGTCTCTTAACAAGGGTCCCATGTTGTAAGTTGTTTAACACATCTAGATGTAAAATCAATAAATTAAAACTGAAATTCTCATGTCTTGACTGATGTTTATCTTTTGATCGCAAAGCCAAATTTCAGTGTATAGCTTCAGTGTAATGCCAAAACAAAATAATTGGCCATGACACTTCACTTTCTGAGGGGACTGTATAACAGTATGGAGTATTAAGTAATTAAATTTTATAAATAATTAAAAGAAAACCACAACTAAGATAAGGAATTTCTGATTAGAAGGTAAGTACCGCTCCAGGCCTGGGTTCTGGGATTGGGTGATTATAGGTGTACCATTGCTGGGTTTCCCTGTTAACCTCCCGATAACGTCCATTAAACACCTCTTCCACTTGGCTCATGGTAAAAGTGCACACAGCTGAGCTGCCCAATGCCCTTTTGTACCTGGAAAGATGCACACACAAAAACCTCATCTTTTCTTTTCAGTTTTTTTTTAACTACAGACATTGTTATAAAGCAGCTCTCCGGAAATAGGTGTTATCTTGTACTGTGATCCATTTGAGACATTTGCTGAGCACTCCAATTATATACATTATTATATACATTATACACCTTAAAAATACACAAGGACATGCAATAGAATAGAACAGAATAGAATTATATTCTATTCTACATTATACACCTTAAAAATACACAAGGACATGCAGTAACCTTGGTGAAAACAAAACCTGGATTTCCAGACTTAAAATAAGAAATGCAAAGCATAATGTGGTCTCGCTCTCTCTTGTGTCTCTGATGGTGTGCTGCATTCAACCCTTTCTAAACAGTATTTCACCTTGTATTAACACAGAGAATAAAAATCCAAACCTCACACACTAGACACTGGTGGCTCTGGGTCAATAAACATGTGCTATGAAAAGGGAGGGAATTTGTTGAAAGCTTTCCATTTACCCAGGACACCCTTCAGTACTGGTACCCCACAGTGATATTAACAAAGGATCCAGAACAAAACTAAACACAAAAAAGTGTCATATAATATAAGTGATACTACAACATGTAGTGCTGTATGATTTACCTGTCTACACCAGTTAAACACGTACAACTGACTCAAATTAATAAATACTAAAATTAATGCATTAAATTAATTCACAAAATTCACAGACCAAAACTGTCATCCGTTTTATTATTATAAGTTCTGTCTTTAGGCCCACTGCTTTTTTTTTCTTTATATATGTTACCTCTGGGTGATATTATTCGTTAGCATGGTATTCGTTTCTACTGTTATGCTGATAACACACAGTTGTATGTTTCTGCAAAGCCAGATGAAAGACTCCAGCTTAATAGAATTGAGGAATGTGTAAAGGACATTAGACACTGGATGCTTATTCAGTTCCTTCTGCTGAACTCTGACAAGACTGAAGTACTTGTACTAGGACCACATGCAGCTAGAAGTAGGTTTTCTGATTACACAGTAACTCTGGATGGCCTTTCTGTTTCTTCACGTGCAGTAGCAAAAGACCTTGGTATGATCATTGACTCCAGTCTTTTGTTTGAAACTCACATCAGTAACAGTACACAGATAGCTTTCTTTCATCTCAGAAATATTGCTAAGATAAATATGTCACTACATGATGCAGGAAAACTACTTCATGCTTTTCTTATGTCTAGGTTGGATTATTGCAATGCCTTACTGTCTGGATGTTCCAATAAGTGCATAAAGAAGAGTCCTAACTAGAAGATATGACCACATCACCCCTATCTTATCTACATTGCATTGACTCCCAATCAAATTTTGTATTGATTATAAAATGCTACTACTGACCTTTAAAGCACTGAATGGTCTTGCACCACAGTATCTGAGCAAGCTTCTGGTCCTTTATGACCCGCCATGCCTACTTGGATCAAAATGTGCAGGCTATCTGTTGGTACCTCATATAGTGAAGGCTACATCAGGGGGCAAAGCATTTTCTTACAAAGCCCCACAGTTATGGAACAGCATTCCAGGCAGTGTTTAGGACTCAGACACAGTCTCATTGTTAAAATCTAGGCTGAAAACATATCTTTTTAGTCAAGCCTTTTGGTAATAGGTTTTTATTAGGTAAAGGAGTAGATCTGGAGGGTCCTCAGGCATAGAGTGTTCTGGTAAACTGGAATGTATGGATGCTGTCCCCCCCCATGCTCACTCATTTGTTGATGGTGTAGTGGCTGGCTGCTTTATGTCCTGGGGTGCTCTCATGTTTGTGTTACCTTCTGGCTCTCCCCTTTTAGTTATGCTGTCTCTGCTTGCAGTCAGTGCAAATGTATACTGTTCTTACTCTTTAGGTGACATTGGGCATACCTAACAACCTGCATTTTCTTTCCCCATCTCTTCCCTCTGTCTATCCCTCTCTGTTGAATTACATGTCAGTCCTGAGACACCAGTAGTGCTGACCTCTTCTGCTCCTCAGACCCACCTGATCCATCCTGATGCCCTACATTTAGCTGGAGTCTCATCACATAGCTCCTGTGGAGGACAGCCCCATATACAGTAGACCGTCAAAAGGCACACTTGGAAGATGGCTCAGGACATTTACAGTAATGAATTTATGGCTGAGGACTAGAGATGACTTGCTAACTTTAGGACTGCAGTTGTCATGAACAGTTTTGCACTCAAGTTTCCATCGATGAATAGTTTATAACTTCAACAAAATAGACTTCATGTTAAAATTATAATGGTTTTCCTGGTTACACAGTTATAGAAGCGAGTTATTTATACTCATGGTATCGGTGATCACCCAAATGAGGATGGGTTCCATTTTGAGTCTGGTTCCTCTCAAGGTTTCTTCCAAATGTCATCTGAGGGAGGTTTTCCTTGCCACTGTTGCCACAGGCTTGCTCATTGGGGATAAATTAGGGATAAAGTCAGCTCATGTTTAAAGTCTTTAATTTTCTGTAAATTTGCTTTGTGACAATGTCTGTTGTTAAAAGTGCTATACAAATAAACTTTAAGTAATGAGCAATGACAGTCCGTCATTGCTTTAGGATATGAAGTGTCTTTCAATTAATAAAAATAAAGAACGGCCTTGACTTGGGTGCGTCCAGACTTTTGACTGGTACTGTACATAATCAAATCATATTTGCTGAAACAAAACGAAATGAAGCAAACTGCATTTACTGCATACCCAGGTCAGGCGGTAGGGTGCAACTAGTTTTCAACTACTTGCATCTACCTGCGATAACAAAATCGCAGGAAGACTCAAGACTGGTCTTGCATTAACGCATGACGACACAGATAATGGCAGAGTGTTGCAGAGGGTCTTTAGTAGAGGCAGACTGACACAAGTGGGTAATGATTTGTTTGCATTCCAGTTGCAATTTGCTTCCAATCAGTGCAAATAGGTTAACGCATGTAGAGGCAGGCGGTCATGCAACACTTGAGTGACTAATCGCAGGCTGAAGCAGGTAGTGGTAGCTAGACGCAGGGCAAGACAAGTCTTTAGAGATGGCTGCAATGTATCGCAGGCAGATGCAGACTGCACCTGCAAATAGTTTACAAACAACCTGTGAGCAGTCTTATGGCCTCGTATTTTTAAAAAGTTTTCTGTGCACTGCGTTAACCTTCATTCTGCAACACCCTGCAATCGACACAGATTCAGCTTAAAAACTCTGCTTCTTGCAATACATCTAACCACAATGAAGGATTTAATGCAAAACACCTGCGTCCACCTGTGATCAGTTGCCACCTGACCAATCGCAGGTCGCAGCAAGCATCTTTCTGCCGTCTGACCTGAGCATTAAAACGGTGTTAATGCACATCAATTCATTAATGTGGAACAAAAGTTAATTAAGTCGTAAGAGATTAATTTAGTATGTTAGATATTGTACAGTATATTATGTGTGTGGAGCTGATGTACACATTTAAATCCAATAAATTCACTGACCTTTTTCAGTTTTTTAATACTATTAAAATATACAACATAGAAGATGTCCATATGAGGTACTTGCATAACATCAAACCATTCGAGGGCAAAATACTAGAATAAGTACAGGAATAAATGTATTTATGATGATGCTCTAAATAGGAAATGCAATATAACCAAATAGTCAAAGCAATATATGAAAGACTGTAAATTAAGCATAAAAAGAGATCAAACCAGTCCTATATTTACAGTTCCATTTAGAACTGTGCATTACAAGACACAGAATAAGTAAAATTACAATGTGTGCAAGGTCCACTAAACCAGGCTTGATCCAGACTCCAATTCATCCACTAAAAAAGGCTCTTTCTCCTTGAGGATTTTATAGACTTCTGCTTTCACAACACTTCCTCCTGACTCGAGAGATCTGTACAGGAGCCTCATTTGCTTATACGGTGTTGATCCTACATTAATTTCATTGTACATTTCATCACTAATCATTTTCTTGCTTTTTAGATAGTCTGCTATCTCCATTACTGAAGAAACTCTCTGAATGAGCTTTTCTCTGTGTTGATCCACAAAGTCAGCACCTAAAATGAAAGTTACATTACATTCTGAATTTTAACAAATGTACACATGTCCGCTGCAACAGGATGAAGTAATATTTTAAAGAAATATTTTAATAAAGTTAGGGTTCAATAGAGAGTTCCATAGAGAAATTTGGTGGACAAAATTTTTTTTGAATGCATTCCTGTTAACCTGTTAAGCCAAACAGCAGTTAAAGCACTAAAAAAACATACATTTTACAAAAGTTGTCTACCGCTGAGTATCTGACTTCTAGTGGATAATTTGGAAGTCAAATTTACAGGTAGGCTTACCTGTTGTATCTGTTTTGGGTGAGGTTGCCTCAGACCCTGATGTGACAAGAAAGAAAACAAGACTTGATACTTTGACACTGCATAATTAACATACAATTAGAGGTCACTGAAAGTGGGGAAAAAAGCATGAATTCAGTAATCCATCCATTATCTGTAGTTGCTTATTCTGTACAGGGTCGCAGGCAAGCTGGAGCCTATCCCAGCTGACTATGGGCGAAAGGCAGGGTACACCCCGGACAAGTTGCCAGATCATCACAGGGCTAACACATCGACACAAACAACCATTCATACTCACATTCACACCTATGGTCAATTTAGAGCCACCAATTAGCCTAACTTGCATGTCTTTGGACTGTGGGGGAAACCGGAGCACCCAGAGGAAATATGCAAACTCCACACAGAAAGGCCCTCGTCGGCCGCTGGGCTCGAATCCAGGACCTGGCTATGAGGCAACAGTACTAATCTCTAGTGAGCTGAGTGTCATCCTCATAGTAGTGGTATGAGAACCTATGAGAGGATATGACCTCACCATGAGATCAAGGATAAAGGGAGAACAGAAGAGGATCAAATAACGAGCTTTGTAGGACACCAGTGAAGAATCCGCATGGAGTAGATGTGGATCCCCTCCATGTCACCTGATATGACTGATCTTCCAAGGAGGAAGCATACCATTGCCATGCTGTGTAAGGAATTACAAGACTCATGAGAATGGACAAGAGAGTCTTGTGATTGTGTCAAATGCTGCTGAAAGTTCGAGTAGGATGACAGTTTGGCTGATCTAGCAGCATGTAACTTTTCACTGATGGGCCAAAGGGCAGTCTCTGTGGAATATGTCACTTTGAAACCAGACTGATTATGATCTTGGAGTTTTTTTTTTCTGTGAGAGGTAGATAGACAGTTGATAGACAATCTGTTTAAAGATTTTAGAAAAAAAAAAGAGAGAGACGTGATAGCAGTTGGTGGTTGTTGATATCTGAGCGATCCAGAGTGGGATTCTTCATGACGGGAATAACCCTTGCTCACTTGAATGCAGTTGGTATATGACCAACCTAGAAGCTGCAGCAGGATAGAGAGCAGCACCAATTAACTTGCTCTAGCTGTGTGAGCCCTGCCCTGAAGCCATGCGCAATCTGGCTGTCCACAACACTAGTGGTGTTGAAGGGGAGCTTCCCATTCAGCAGCATGAGAGTGGTAGTGTGAGAAGCAATGTTCTTCCTGTGTGGGGAAATGCAGGAGCCTCTGGCACAGGGAAGAGGTCTTGTGAGATGGTCTGGAACATTGTGGATGGGATTGGATCCAGTGGACAAGTGGTAGGATTGCAGGACAAGATGATTTGTAAGATCTCTTCTGTTGTTAGATTTGGAAAATGTGTCAGTGAAAGAAAAAGAAGAGGAATCCTGAGTGTGCAGTGTCGGAGTTGTGGTAGGACTGAAGGTCTGGCAGATCTTTTCAACTTTACCATCACAAAAGGTTGCAAAGTCTTCAGCAGTCATGGAGGATGGAGTGAGAGGACCCAGCAGTTCAAGTAATGAAGAAATAATGTTGTGGAGCTTGTGAAGATCTTGTGGAGTTCCCAGATTTTTTTTTAAAAGGCAGTCTTAATACATTAGAAGTCACTTCAGATGAGAATTTGGACAGGAGAACACAATAAGAGACAAGATCTGTGTGGAGTGGTGATTTCGACCACTTTCTCTCTACTATAATTGATTCTGTCTGATTGCTGTGCAACACATCCAATAGCTAAGGAACAGGGCAAGAAGTTTTCCCGGGCAGAGAAGATTCATGGATGAGGAAAGTGAAGAGAGGAGAGTGTCTGTGGCTAACTCCAATGGAATGGAGGAAAAGGAGTCAGGGTCTGGAAGAGAAGATATGATGCAGGAAGCTATGGATGAAGAGGAGATTTTGGTGAGTGGGAGAGATATATTGATAGCTGATTAGGCAGTATAGGGAGGGTGATGGTGAAGGATAAAAAGTGATGATCAGAGATGTTGGACAGTGGTAGCATTGATGTATGTAGCTGGGGAGGAGTGGCCTAAGACCAGGCCCACATTCCTCCTTCGAATCAATGAATAAAAACTGAATCACAATATCTGATAGCATAATCTCTTAGTTTTTCCTACCTGTAAATGCATTATTTAGACAGGAGGGGGTGCAATAATGGACAATGGAGGAAATGAGTGTGACATCACTGTAGGCTGAAAAAACAGCTCTACTGCTGTGAAAACACCAAAACAGATCTAAAATGGGAAAGAGCTGTTGCGGGGTTGACTGTACGGCCGCAAGGTTCAGGAGCTTCTTTTCGCTTACCTGTAAGCAAGACCATACGAGGTTCCCACACCTCCTGGTCATTTTCATCCAAAAGACCTAAAGTGACTTTATCAACATCACTATTAAAGAGCACCTCAAATGTAGGATGATAGTTGGGGCCATAGTCACGCTCAAACTCCTCAACCTAAGGAAACAGGCAATGGAAAGATTATTTCAAATGAATATCTGAAAGGTCAACTGTGTTTCATTAAAAAAGGACTAAGGTGGTGATGAGCCTTTGGTATAATAGTATGAGTTGTACCTTACCTTGGGTTGGAACACACAATTGTGGTCAGTATTTTTACAATATGGATGGTATTTTTTACCAGGGGTCAGTTTACATTTGGAGCTTGTCTCGATGTACATGTTGCACTCATGCCGTTTTTTCACCTTCAAGGGAGCAAAATGAAATTGTATTCACTTTAAATGCTAAATATAAAAGAGTTTAGAAATACAAATTTTAGTTAAATTGTGTTTTCTCAAAAGTGTCTAATAATACATCTTTTATCACTTCCCATGATGATAGCATCAGGATAAAACACACTTACACAACCCATGTTAAAGATAATATATTAATAAAAGCAGATTACCTCTTCAAGTGGCACATTCCGTGGCAAAAGGTGCATGTGCAGTTTACTCATCCTGTGCTTCCCAATTATTCTTTTATAGAACAGTAGAACTTGGGCCTTGATAGAATAACCTTTATATAGCAGTGCTCTTAAGACACCGAAGAGGGAGAGACCTTCAATGTCTATGATGACATGTGTGTTTGTTACTTTTAGTGGCTGAATTATCTCCACATTACCACCTGTCACATGTGCCACAGTAAATTCCACCACATCTGGGCCTGTAACATATAGAACAACCAGAACAAGACATTTTACATAATAATAAACATGAACTGGATATTTACTCCAGTAGTTTACAATTTTATCTAATTTGGCTCATGATGGAGCTCATGATTTACTCTTGTATGCGCTAATGCCATCATTAGAGTTGTTCAAATTTGTATTCAAACCTTAGACAAAACTACAGAAATTAGCACTATTTAGAAAAGTATGTCAGTTCCACATAAAGGACAGAGCTTCCCCTTAAAACAGAAGAATGTCTCAGGTACACACAATTCCTTTGTTTTAAGCACATTTTTATTGCATGATACATGCCCAAAGCTACTCTCAGACACAATAGGTCATGGTGAAGGTTCCTTTCTTTTTTTTGGTAAGGATACCGTTGGAGATGAACAGCATCATAATGTGACACATTGTTATTTCAAGGACCAAATGGTTTATGGTTGAAGTTATGAATTCTGGTGCCAGTTCTTCCTCAGGTACGTTATGCACATGCACCTGGCTGTCCAAATGATATAAAAGAACATGTGATTCATCAGACCAGGCCATCTTCTTCCATTGCTCCATAGTCCAGTTCTGATGCTAACGTGCCTGTTGTAGATGCTTTTAGTGGTGGACAGGGGTCAGCACTCTGACCGGTCTGCAGCGATGCACCACCATGCATAGCAAGCTATGATGCGCTGTGTCCCCTGACACCTTTCTATCATATCCAACATTGGTCAAGATGGGTCACCAGTTGTCCTTCCTTAGACCACTTTTGGTAGATACTAATCACTGCATACCAGGAACACCCCACAAGATCTGTCATTTTGAAGATGCTCTGACCCAGTTTTCTTCCTATCACTATTTGGTTCTTGTCAAAGTCACTCAGATCCTTGCATTTGCCCATTTTTCTGGCTTCCAACACATCAACTTTGAAAGCTGACTGTTCACTTGCTACCTAATATATCCCACCCCTTTTCAGGTGCCACTGCAAATAATTATTCAGTGTTATTCACTTCAGCTGTCAGTAGTTTTAACATTATGGCTGATTGGTGTATAGTGTGACTGTGTAATTTACAATGTTTTTGATGACAGACCAGGTTTATTTATAAGTCACTTTTAGGCATGTTAAATACATCACTGCAAAATGATGCACAGTATTCACACACTGTTAGAAGGTAGATTTCACTTTTATTAAGTTGCTTATAATTATACTGTATATCATATTTAATCATGGATTTATAAAAGTTAGCCATAAGTCAACTTACAGGTCTCACAATGTGGAAGATGCAGATGACGGATAGAACCTTTATGGCAGTCAATACTGTACAGAGGTCCTGCAGGCTCCATTTGGTCTAACCCATCCAAGAAACAGCTGTCCCAGGACACTATTCTGTACAGCACTTCCCCTTTCCCTTCCATCTCAAACATAAGGTTGGTCAATTTGCACGTAAACTGACCAGCATGAGGGCAGAGAAACCTGAAAAAAGAAAATCTGTAATAACATGTCCTTCAGTAGTATTTTCAGTAATCAAGAGTTTGTTTGACTGTAGGGGTAGACAAATAATACATTTCATCACAGAAGTGTGGAGGCTGTTATAGCATGCACATATATAGTGGCATGCAAAAGTTTGGGCACCCTTACTGAAAATGTCTATTACTATGAATAGTTAAGTGAGCAGAAGATGAACTGATCACCAAAAGACATAAAGGTAAAGATGACACATTTCTTTTCAATGTTTTCTGCAAGATGTGTGTATTATTTTTGTTTTGTACAATTGGAGAGTGAAAAAAGAAAAGGAACACCATACAAAAGATTGGACACCCCAATACATTTGAGTTCTCAGGTAACTTTTATCAAGGTTCCAGACCTTAATTAGCTTATTGAGCTGTGGCTTGTTCAAATTCTTCATTAGGAAAGGTCAGATGATGCAG
>JAODXR010000025.1:19088405-19101406 GCA_028877395.1 Cathorops festae
GAGCTGCGGCTTGATATCCAATATGGCGGATAGGCAGACTTGACCTCTGACCTATGACGTTGGTGCACAAGGTCCATTGGTAGTGTTTGACTGAAATTGCAGTACAGCAACAATAGCAAGTAGTGTTAGCAAAATGCTAACTACCTAACATTACCTTCTCAAAATGGTGATTTTATTATTATGGTTAGTGTTCTAGATTTCACCAAGGCCTGTCTGTATATTAACTGATCTAAAGCCAATACTGCGATGAACTAATTTAAAATTGGAGAAGAGATACTCTGTCTTGTTGAGTGCGCAGCCATGTTGGTTTGTCTGAAGGTTCTCAGTCATCCAGGTCATCGTAAATCGTAGGTGCTAACGAAGGCAACCGGATTTGCTCAAACCACTGGTCTTCTCTGGCTAAATTGTGTACAGGCCAGGACTCCGCAGTCTATCTTCATCTCAATAACAAAGAACACTCGTTTCAGGACTGCAATGTACTCTGGCTAAAATGTGTATATTGTAGTCCTGAAACAAGTGTTCTTTGTTATCGAGATGACTATAGACTGCTGAATCCTGGCCTGTATGCATTTTAGCCAGAGAAGACCGGTGGTTTGAAAGAGGAGTAAAAGAAGCCATCTTTGTCAGCCTGGAACGACCATCACTGAACAGAGATGGTCTGAGACACCACTTATCAGCCACCTACAATGCAGTCCTTGGCTTACGTCCCAGAAAACTGAATACACATCCATACCAAAACTCAGCTGACTTCAATGACTCACATGATGGCAGAGAGAGCCAATGACTCACTCTAATGACCCTATAGGCTGCTAACACTATTCACACCTGGCATGTTGACATTAATAAAAGGAACTGATATGTGGTATATGTGGTTCCAATGGATTGGATAATTTGGAACTGGTTCTCAATTCCCATCCATACCTCAAACCATTCCTGAGCAATTTTTCCAATGTGCCAAAATCTTTCTGAAAGAGGCCATAGGGAATACCATTGCCATGAAGGGGTGTACATGATCTGCAACAATGTTTACATAGATGGTATGGGTCAGAGTAACATCCACATGAATGTCAGGACCCAAAGTTTCCCAGCAGGCCATTGCCCAAAGCATCACACTGCCTCCACCAGCTTGCCTTCTTCCCATAGTGTATCCTGGTGCTATCTCTTCCCCAGGTAAATGATGCACACACACCTGGCTATCCACATGATGTAAAAGAAAATATGATTCATCAGACCAGGTCACTTTCTTCCACTGCTTCATGGTCCAGTTCTGATGCTCATGGGCCCATGGTGGACACTTTCTGCAGTGAACAAGGGTCAGCATGGGCACTTGGACTGGTCTCCATACTTGCCAACTTTTCAAAATTCTCATGGGGGAGAAAAGTGCATGAACGACATATTCAATTGGACGAGGGTATGATGCGCGGTTGAAACGATAAAAACAGTGGATCCCAATTAGTTGCAAACCATTTGAAATTAATACAATTAAAGAGTTTTGAATTGTTGATAGTGTTCTATCAATTACTATAGGATATGGGATTCATGTATCAGGCATGAGATAGCGCAGAGTGAAAAATCTGAAATAATACTCATCTTGAATTTTAATATAATAACAATGAAAGGGAAGTCTTAAATCGGATTTTTAGCTGAAAAATCTCATGCCTGAATATTGTATACATACAGAGACCCACAGAAAATAACACAAGTGATGCTTTAGAAGAATGTTTATAATTTTTTTAAATGGTCACAGTGAATTAAAGTATTATTGGATTGCATCAAATGTGTTTTCCTTCTGTAAGCTCATGTAAAAATAGAGAACTATAATATCATATATACATTAAATTTCAATAAGATTTAACTAAAATAGCAACAACTCAATTAAATAAATACTGCACTGTCTTAGTACTACTAAAATGTATCTCTCTCACTAAGCACTTTCCAACAGAATTTTTAAAAAGCACTAGAAATACTATCAAACTCCTATCAGAATGCATCAAAGGAATTTGCTCATTTGCAAACTTTGAAAGTTTTCAACCAAAATTAAAAAATGGCACTATAAGTACTATCATACTATCAAAATACACTCCACAAAGAAATTCACTCAAATGCAAAATTTTAGTACGACCAAAATACACTCACTAGTAAACTTTCACTTAAAACCTCAAAACTTTATCAAAATCAATCACTTTCCAGATAATTCACTTGAAAACTTTCACTTAAAACTTTCAAACATAAATTCAAAATAGCACTAAGACACTACCACACTATTCTAATACATTCATCAAACAAATTCTCTGTCATACAAAATTTCACTAAATACTTTAGAAGTTGTACAGTTTGTTTCTGAAATGGTAGGGAAGACTAGTTTAATTTCACACTCAAATGCCCATTATATTCTGATTTAAGGTATCTTTACCTTAAAATGTGCAACTGGCTGGTCAAACATTTGCTTATCCATGGAAATTCATTCTCCCATGCAACCTGGTATTTGCATTCATGTTTTTGCCGTTTGGTATTTGGTTTAGTGGCTATGATGAATGACTGTTTGTAAAAAACGTCAGACAACCCGGGTGAGTCCTACATTAAGGAAGTGACTGTCGTTCTGTTCGTTGATTGGTTAAAAATCAGTTGACGTCAGCAGTGTTTCTCATATGATTCTGATTGGACATAATGGGGAGTATTTTTAACTTGGTGGTAGGGATTTCCCAAAACTGGGAGATTATCCAGTTTTTAACAAATACGATCGGGAGGCGGGAGATGGAGGCTAAAATCGGGAGCCTCCCACTGAAATCGGGAGGGTTGGCAAGTATGGGTCTCTGGCCACGTAACCCCATTGTAACATAGCAAGTTACAATGCAATGTGTGTTCTAACACCTATCATATCCAGCATTCATATTTTTTTTTGCAATTTGTATTATAATAGCACTTCTGTGGGATCAGACCAGACATGCCACTGTAAGGAAATAATCACTGTTATTCCTTTCCCCTTTCACTGGTTTTAATGTTATTGCTGATCAGGGAGAGAAAAAAAAAATCCACCAGGTTTATGAAAGAGAGATGTGGTGCTGGGGTGAGTCTAAATGTTGAAAAAATTCAAGAGCTTATTATGGTAGGCTCTAAACTGAGAAACTTTATCAAGATTATGAATACATATTTCAAATACTGAGCTTGGCCATGCAGGTAAACTGTCAATATGACATGATTCACTCTGGGACTTTTGGTTAATTAAACTTTGATGAATAATACATTGCTACTTGCTAATAATGCATGCATTGCCTGATAGGTGTTGCATAAACCAAATATGTACTTACAATGTGTGCACACATAGGGCTGAAGGCATACGTTCCACACACATACAGATGAGTGGTGTTTACACGCAGTAAAATCTTAATATAATTGAAACAGTCGGTCTGGTGGATCAATCGCATGAAATAGGATGAGACAGACAGACAGAGAGAGAGAGAGAGAGAGAGATCATAATCAGTGTTTCAGATCCCATGTTAAGGCACATCAAGGCAACAGATTAATCTTTGGCATGAAAAGACAGCACCAATTACTCTATCTCATAATGCCTTGCCCTCCAATCAAATTCATCAGGCACCAAATTAAGCAAATAAATTATAAAACTAATAAAAACTCACAGTGTCAGGTTTCTAGACAGTGAGAAGGTGGAAGACCCAGTCAGTGTATAGGTAGAACAGCCTCAACTACAATTTAGCATTTGTATTTTAGCACTTACGACAGTATAGTAAATAAAATGACTTTAAAATTTTATATACGCATGTTTATAATTTGAATGAATTTATTCCAATGCATGCACTTAAGACACAGACAATGGGCAAAATTGATATCCTTTAATAAATTTCAGGATGTTTAAGTGATGTTTACACTTACGTGTAGATTTTTGCCTTTAAAGCTACACTCTTGTCGTTTTCTTTCAGGTGTGGTCCATGTGAACTGCAAAAAATATTCAAGTAGTCATACAAAATTCTTGAATGAATACAACACTGAAAATATGATAGATAAGTTTTTAATGTTCCATTAATTATTTCAATCATTTACATTACATAGATTTATTTATGAATGCCTTAAAATTGTGGGACCTGCTCAAGACTTTATACTTTCATCAATATTTAGTCATATATAAAACCTGGAAATTTACAGGGTTAATTACCAAGGACAGCAACATAAATAATGAAATAATCATGCATGAGAAAAGCTTGTGTTTAAACATATCAAAGCATTGGACATTCACAAACAGTGCTTTCAGAAAAGCAAATATCCAAACAATATCTGGGAGAGTTATAAGGAACATGACTCCACAAAACCCTACAAACTGATCATGGCACCAACGTTATTTAGATATGCTGCTTAAGGGATGAAATACTAAACATACAACATATTAAATGAATTTTTTTGTGTAGTGCTTTTTTTTTTTTACATTCTTTTTATTTCAGTTCAGAATATACATTACATCATAAACATATCTGAATAAGTTTTAACATTAAATGTAGTAACCGACAATTACAAAAAAACCCTCAGCAAAACAACAACGACAACAACAACAGAGAAAATAATAATAACAACACAAAAAAGAGCACAGGACCAAGGACAATTTAAAGATCAGATACAGGGCAAAAACAATTACAACATAGACGATAAAAATAAAAAATAAAAAAGGGGGGGTAAACACATTACGGAGAGGCCACATCAAAATATGTCATGACTAATCACAATCTTTGCTATAGAGTATACTTATGCTCTAGCCTATTCTATGGTGAGTGTGGTGTGTGTCTTAATATAGTCCAGAAAAGGTCCCCATATTTTCTTATAAGTGTTTTTTGCTGAACCCTTTGCTGAGCCCTTCAGAGAATGTCTTATTTTTTCCAACTTGAGGAAATACAGAACATCCTTGACCCAATGTGTTACTGTTGGGGGTTTACAATCTTTCCATTTCATCAAAATCAGCCGTCTGGCCAGAAGTGTTAGGAAGGCAATACTATGGGATTGTGCTCTAGTTAGACCTAAGTGATCAGGTACCACCCCAAATATCCCAACCACAGGACATGGCGAGACTGGTTGACCCAGGAAGCCTGATATTATGTCAAAGATGGATGACCAATACTGTGCTAGTTTATTACAGGACCAGAACATGTGGGTATGTGATGCAGGAGTACACTTACAACGATCGCATAAAGGGTCAACACCAGGAAACCGTTTAGATAGTCTTAGTTTGGTCCAGTGGGAACGGTGTAAAACTTTAAATTGTAGGAACCCATGTCTGGCACAAATTGAAGAGCTATGAACCCGGTCCAGGGCTGCCTCCCACATTTCTTCGCTAATTGATTTCCCAAACTCACCTTCCCATTGAGATTTTAATTCAGAGGTGTTGGAGGATGAAAGTGCCATCAGCCTACCATAACAGGTTGATATGATACCCTTGAATGACACAGGCCTAAATAATACATGGTCATAGGGAGCACAAGGAGGTTGTCTTGGAAATGTTAGGGATATATTCCTAATATAGTTACGGATTTGAAGAAAGCGGAAAAAGTGAGTTTTAGGGATATTAAACGTGTCATGAAGAAACTGGAAAGAGACAAAAGTACTATTGTGATATAAATCCTCAAACTGCTTAATGCCTGCATTGTGCCATATTAGGAAAGCCTTGTCCATAACAGATGGTTTAAAACAATGATTGGCATAGACGGGTGCTCTAAATGAAATGGAGTGCCAACCAAAATGCCTCCTGATCTGTGTCCATATTTTCAGAGATGTTTTCACTAGCAAATTAGTTGTGTAATTTGTATTTGATGAAAGAGGTGCATATACAAGAGCTGCTAATGATGATGGTTTACATGACTGTGATTCAATATACTGCCAAGAAAGTGCATCAGCACCGGGGTCCTCATATAGCCAATGCAACATAGGTCTTATGTTACATGCCCAATAGTATGATTGAAAATCTGGAAGAGACATGCCACCCAAACGCTTTGGCTGTGTCAGAAGACTTTTTCTTGCTCTAGCAGTTTTGTAGTTCCAAATGAAAGATGAGAGGATGCTGTCAAGTTTGTGAAAAAGGACTTTGGTATTAAAACAGGAATATTCTGAAACAAATATGTAAACTTGGGGAGTATAGACATTTTTATAGAATTAATTCGTCCTGCTACTGACAGGGGGAGTTGAGTCCAACGTTTTAAAAGCTGTTCAACTTTTGTCATAAGAGGGGGGAAATTCTCTTTAAATAGTTTGGAAAATTTGTCTGGCACATTGATTCCAAGGTATGTAAAATTAGAAGTTACTTTGAAAGGGGATGTGTTGAATGACACTGAACATGCTACATTATTTACTGGGAAAAGCTCACTCTTGGACAGGTTAATTTTATATCCTGAGAGCTTACCAAATCTTTCCAATATATTTAATGCAGATGGGAGAGAATGAGAGTAATCAGAGAGGTATAATAATAAGTCATCTGCTTAGAGGGAGACCCTATGCTCTTGACCCTCTCTGAAAATCCCTGTGAGTTGAGTTGTCTGGCGCAAAAGCAAGGCTAATGGCTCAATTGCAATAGCAAACAACAGGGGTGACAAAGGACACCCCTGTCGAGTACCACGTGAAACAGAGAAAAGTTCAGATGAAACATTATTTGTCCTCACTGAAGACATAGGAGCTGCATACAATAATTTGACCCATGAAATAAATTTTTTTCCAAAACCAAACCTTTCTAATGTATAAAACAAATATCGCCAATTTATTCTGTCAAACGCAGTTTCGGCATCTAATGAAATTATTACCTCAGATGTAGTAGACTGTGACGGATGATAGATAATATTGAAAAGTCGACGAATGTTGAAAAAAGAAAACCTGTTTTTAACAAATCCAGTTTGGTCTGGAGAGATAATATGTGGAAGTATGGACTCTAGACGTGTGGCCAGGACCTTTGCTAAAATCTTAAAATCTACTGGCAAAAGGGATACAGGGCGATATGAGCCACAGAGGTGGGGGTCTTTATTTTTCTTTAATAACAAGGTGATAGATGCCTCACATAATGTTTGGGGCAGATGTCCCAATTCAAATGACTCGTTATACATATCTAATAACAGTGGTACCAACTGAGCAGAAAATGCTTTATAAAATTCCACTGTGAAGCCGTCAGGTCCAGGACTTTTGTTGGTTTGTAAAGCAGATATAGCTGTCTTAACCTCTTCAAGAGATATTGGACTGTCTAAGGATTCTACAGTGGCTTCATCAATCTGGGGAATAGTAATATCTGTAAAAAACTGCTCCATCTCCAGGAGGGTGCAATTTTGTTCAGAAGTATATAATGACATATAATGTTCTCTAAAAGCATTGTTTATTTCTGAAAAGTCCTGTGTAAGCCCATTTGGTGTCTTAAATTTCAGAAATAATATTAGAAGCAGAGGATTGTCTGAGCTGGTGAGCAAGAAGCCTATGCGCTCTCTCACCAAACTCATAGTATGAATGCCTAGATCTAAGTAGCATTTTTTCAATATCCTTTGCTGTAAGTGTGTCAAATTCTGCCTTGAGAAGAAGACGGTCCTTAATAAGTTCAGGTGATGGGTCACTGGCTATCTGGTTATCAATCTGACGAATTTGATGAGTCAGGCGAGTTATTTCCTCTGTGTATTGTTTTTTCTGGAATGATGATATAGATATCAACCGGCCCCTCATGAAGGCTTTAAGAGCTTCCCAGATTGTGCTATGGGACACATCTTGAGTAGAGTTTGTATGTATGTAAAACTCAATGTTAGCAGCAATAACCCTGGTCATATATTTATCTGAAAGCATACTAGTATCAAATCTCCAGCGTGGATGAGTTATAGGTATGTCATCAAATTTCAATTTAAGAGAGAGAGGTGAGTGATCTGAAATGACTATTGCTTCATATGTACAAGCCCTGACTGATGGGATAAGCTTCTTGTCTAAAAGAAAATAATCAATACGGGAGAATGTTTGGTGAACATTAGAAAAAAAAGAGTAAGCCCTGGTAGTTGGGTTAAGAGAGCGCCACACATCCACAACTGCATAATCTGTGAGAAAACTATTTATCATCTTTGCTGACCTAGATGAAGTTACTTGTCTTTTAGATGACCTGTCCAGAATGGGGTCTAAGCATGTGTTGAAGTCGCCTCCAATTATCAGATGATGAGAGTCAAGGTTTGGAATAGAAGACAGAAATTTAACAAAAAAAACCCTCATCATCATAATTAGGTGCATACACATTGGCCAGAACTACAGGAGTATTGAATAAAGTTCCAGTGACAATTATATATCTCCCTCCCCTATCAGCAATAACATCTGAAGCAGTAAACATAACATTTCTGTGTATTATGATGGCAGCCCCCCTGGCCCTACTATTGAAAAGGGAGTGAAAACTCTGTGAGACCCACCTCCTTCTCAATTTCATGTGTTCAGAGACGGACAGATGTGTTTCTTGGAGAAATGCAATCTGAACATGCAGGGTATTTAAATCTGCCAACACCTTATTGAGTTTAGTGGGTCGACCAAGTCCTTTGACATTCCAGCTAGCAAAATTAATGCACGCCATGATATCACCAGAGCGAATATACTGCTAGATTTTTGTCCATAGCAAATGTATATTGTAAAATGTATATTGTGGCCATAAAACATAAATTGGGTTAGAACCATGTATAAAAACAATACAGAAAATACAACAATAAAGTACTACATTAACCCCCCTATTCCCACCCAACCAAGCACCCCCCCCAACATGGGCGCAGACTATACCCCAACATGAAGCTTTAACCCCAGCTTCAGAGCCATGGAACCACAGCTGTATTCAAACATACAGTAAGAAGGAGGAGGCAAAAAGGACAATACCGTCAGGTGTCATGAAGGACTGTGATGATTGCAAGACCAAAAAAAAAAAAACATAGCTATAGCCTGCTTAGACATTAAAATAATAATTAAATTCAAGCATATAACATAACCAATCACCAAAATAGGCTACGTGTAGGCATATTAGACCATCTAAAACCATAAGAATTAACCTTGTTAATTCAAAGACAAAGTCAGTCAGTTTGTGCATTCAAAGACAAAGTCAGTCAGTTTAAATGTCAATCAAACTGTAGACTACTTGACTGAGATGAGCTGGTTCAACATCCCAGACAGAAAAAAATGAATGAAAAGGCAACCTGTATTTAGAAGACCGTCACACACCAGGCACCTGAGTTTTTGAGGCTGACTGGACGTATTTCATAGCCTTTCCTGGATCCGTGAAACATTGCTTGTCTTTGTCGCACAGGGTGACTCTGAAGGTAGCAGGATACCTGAAGCCAAACTGGGCATCGGGGATGTTTTGGAGCACCTTTCTCATGTCGTTGAATACAGCCCGCTTTTTGGCTTTGGCAATGGTCAAGTCCCCGGATATGTATATAGTTTGTTCCTTGTACAGAAGGGCTCCTTTTTCCCCAGACCTGGTGAAGTATTTGTTCTTTGACGTGGAAGAAGTGGACCCTCGGGATGAGCGGTCTGGGTGCGCCGGGCTTCGGCCTGGATAGGGTTAATCGGTGGGCTCGGTCAATGAGTGGCTTTTCATCGAGGTCTAGGATGTCCTTAAGGAGGTTGGAGACGAATTCTGTCGGAGTATTACCCTCCTCTCCCTCAGCAATGCCAATTATTCGCAAGTTGTTCCTCCTCGACCTGTTTTCCAAATCCTCACATTTATCTTGCAGCCGTTGTATTTCCCCTCTCATAGCGGCCACGGTAGCTTCCAGTTCTGCCACTGTATCGCTAGTTTTAGTGGCTGAGTCCTCAACAGCAGCTAGCCTCTCCTCTTGGAGATTGATGGTCTGCTCCCCTTGTAGTACTCAGTTCCGACCTAACAGTGACAATGTCTGCTTGAAGTCCTTGAACTGCAGACTCAATTGTATGACATATTTCGGATTTAAATGATTCCAGTATCTCACGTAGCATAGTCGCCGTTACCTCTTTATCAGCAGCATGGGGTTGGCTAGCAGAAGCAGTGGCACATTGCTGCTTACTTGGCTTCGAAGTTTTCCCTGGTCCCGACCTTGCAAACACGTAAATAGATAAACAGATAACTTCTAGGTGATTAGTAAACGTAACGAGATGATTAGAGAAAGTAGATATACTGACTTATTGGTCTTTTTATGCAATTAAAAGGACACCTGTTGGGAGCTAAAAAGATTCACGTCCTCATCGCATGCCGCACAACCCCCAACGCTGCATTTGAGCTGCGGCCATTGACGGTGTACTTTTTACTGGACTCAGGATGGAGGTTAGTGGGCGACAGTCAGTGAGTAGAGTGAACTTGTTACCATAGAGGTACTGGTGGAACTTGCGTACTCCAAAGACTAACGTTAACGCCTCCCTCTCAATCTGAGCATAATTTCTTTCCGCTTTGCTGAGAGTTCGTGATGCATAGGCTATAGGCTTTTCTTCGCCATTAGGCATTACGTGTGAAAGCACACCGCCGACCCCATAGGGTGAAGCATCACAAGCAAGGCAGAGAGGCAGCTCAGGATTGTAGTGGGTGGGTACTTCTTGAGATACTAGGAGTGCTTTAGCTTTCTGGAATGCTGACTCACAGGCTGACGTCCACTGCCATTTCTTCTCTTTATTGAGCAGTTCATTCAATGGCTTCAGAACTGTGGCTAGGTCAGGAATGAAGCGTCCATAATAGTTCAGCATCCCTAGAAAAGAACGTAGCTGGCTGACATCACCTGGTGCTGGTGCTTCCACAATGGCACGTACCTTCTCAGGCGATTTGTGGAGCCCAGCGGCATCAATGATATGGCCCAAGTATTCTACAGACTCCTGGAAAAACAGGCACTTTTCTTGTTTGAGGTGCAGGCCGTATTCCTCTAATCTGCCCAGAACAGCATCCAGAGTTTTGAGATGTGTCAGCTCGTCAGGACCACTGACTAGGATGTCGTCGAGGTAACAATGAGTGTATGGCAGTCCGAGAAGCACTTGGTCCATAGCCTTCTGAAATAGGGCGGGTGATGACGCTACGCCAAAAGGTAAACGATTGAACCAGAATAGTCCTTTTTGTGTTGATATGGTCAGCAGCTTCTTAGAGCTCTCTTCTACTTCCATCTGTAGATAGGCATTGGATAAATCTAGCTTACTGAAGCGTTGACCTCCTGCTAGCGAAGCAAACAGGTCCTCAATGCGTGGGATTGGGTACTTATCCACGCAGAGGGCTGGGTTGAGGGTGACTTTGAAATCTCCACAAAGTCTCACTGTGCCGTCCTTCTTGCTGACAGGTACCACGGGTGTAGCCCAGTCACTATGCGCCACAGGTGAGATCACTCCAAGCTCAGTCAGACGTTTAAGCTCGGCCTCCACTCGAGGTCAAAGAGCATAAGGCACGTTACGTGGTGGACAGAATTTGGGTACACTGTTAGGTCTTAGGGTCAATCTCGCTTTAACTCCCTTCATAGTGCCTAACTTTTTAGAGAAAACAGCTGAGTGTCTCTTTAACACAGTCTCTAAATTGTCCGTTTGTCTTTGCTCAATGGCATGCACAGTCTTTAAGTCTCTCCAATTCAATTTAATGACTCTCAACCACTCCCTACCAAACAATGGAGGTGCATCCACTTTCACCACATACAGGGGTAAAACAGCATGTTGCTTGTTTAATTCCACTTGCACTTTAATGACCCCTTCTGGTGCCAGAGGCTCTCCAGTGTAAGTCTTTAACATTATATCAGTGGGTTGCAGGGCCACTTGGCTCAGTTTTCTTTTATACTGTTCCCAAGGAATCAAGGACACAGCAGCCCCTGTATCCAATTCCATCTCCATTTTCTTTCCATTTACTACAGGCATTACTGATATGCGTGAATACTTCCCTTTCTGAGACAAGGCATACAGACCCAAGTCACTATCAGTGTCTGACTTAGTTTCCTCACTTTCACTTTCGTTTGCCTCGACATGATGAATTTTGTTTTTCTTTTTGTCTTTAACACTGCGTTTCAATGCATTCCCTTTTTGTTCAGGCTTTCCAAGGTTTGGTTTACTTTCTCTGTCTTGGCTGTTTTTGGCTTTACTCCTGCACACTCGTTTCGTGTGGCCTTTCCTCCCACACTGGTGACATTCACGGTCTTTATACCAGCAGTCATCATCAGTATGGTTCGTTTTCCCGCAACGACGGCATTTATCAGATCTTTGCGAAAACACCGCGTTCGCTTTCAGCGAACTGCTGAGCTGTTGCACGTCGCGTGCTGCCATCTCTGCCGACATGGCGTGATCAACTGCTTTCTGAAACGTGAGATCTTTCTCGGTCAAAAGGCGCTTTTGAACAGTGTCGCATTTTAATCCACAAACAAATCTGTCTTTTAGTGCGTCTTCCAAGTCAGCACCAAACTCACAATGTTCAGAAAGTCTCTTAAGCACCGTGACATACTGTGCTACTGTTTCTCCTTCCCCTTGATTTCGCTTGTGGAACCGAAATCTCTCAGCTATCACGAGCGGTTTTGGAGTGAAATGGGCTTGCAAAACAGTGACAGTATCTTTATACTCCATTGTACCAGGCTTTGTAGGAGCTACCAAACTGCGCAGCAGCCCGTACGTTTTAGGTCCCATCACGCTAAACAGCACAGACACTTTCTTTTCTTCCTGAATGTCATTAGCCAGGACGTAATGTTCAAAACGTTCAATATACGTTGCCCATTGCTCACCAGCCTCATCAAAAGGTTCCATATGTCTAATTATTCCAGCCATGGTGCGATTGCCTTCGGTAACACCAGCTATAGAAGTCGATTCATCAGAGGAAGAGTGGCTCATTCAATCTGCCAGTAGGGCTAGCTCATTAGCTGTACTTCACAGACTCACAACGTGGTTGTTCTTTTTCGTCCAACTTGACAAAACTTGCATTTCTTGCGCAGCTGATGAGAAAAGTCTTTAGGACTACACAACTCGTCGCCAATTTATGTTATGTTGCTCCCTTAAGTGTCAATATGCAAACAATTTTACATTACACACAGAGCTACGCAGAC